>JADDOH010011746.1:0-69258 GCA_016648135.1 Agrypnia vestita
GTTACCCAAATTTCGAAAAAAATGGTAATCTGTTGGGGCAAGGTCCGGAGAGTACGGTGGATGTCTTAGACATTCCAATTAAAGCTCCTCTAATTTGGTAGCCGTCTGTTGTGCAGTGTGTGGTCTAGCGTTATCATGAAGCAGCAGTGGCCTAGAGCGATTAACCAGCCTCGGTTGTTTAGCAGCTAGCTTTTCCATCACTGTTTGCAGTTGCTGACAATAGACATCTGCCGTAATCGTCTGGCCAGATTTAAGAAAGCTGTAGTGAACGACACCAGCACTAGTCCACCAAACGCTCACAAGTAACTTTTTTGGAGTCAATTTTCGCTTGGGGCATGGTTTGGCTGGTTCGGCAGGGTTCAGCCATTGCGATGAGCGCTTCCGATTATCGTACAGGATCCACTTTCCATCACAGGTAATGATTCGATTTAAAATCCCTTCATTATTGTGCCGGTTGAGTAATGCAACGCAGCAGTCAACGCGCGTTTGTTGATTTGCTTCACTCAATTCGTGAGGTACCCACCTTTCAAGCTTTTTCATCTTACCAATTTGCTTCAAGTGGATTTAAACAGTTTTATCACTAACACCGCAGCCTGCAGCTAACTCGGATGTGGTTTGCGATGGATCCGCTTCCACAATAGCCTTCAATTCTTCATTATCAACTTTTGTCTCCGGCCGTCCACGGGGCTTGTTCTGCAGGTCGAAATTTCCAGAACGAAAACTTTGGAACCAAAAACGCACTGTGTTTTCTTTTGCGGCACCGTCGCCATACACATCATTAATCCTTCGAGCCGTTTCTGCAGCACTGGTGCCACGGTGGAACTCGTACTCGTAAATAACGCGATATTTCAAGTTTTTCATTTTGTAAACTGAGTGACGCAAAGAAAAAAACAATTGAGGAAAAAATAAATGAATTATAATTATCAAAACACAAATACATTAGTAAATAGCTGTATAAATTTGGATTTAGAATTCCTAACCAAAGAGAAGATGTTTGAGATCTAATTTGCCAGTACGGCAAAACGCCAATTTCATATGTAAGGACCTAATATAAACCAAAGAACATGTCATTGTTAAAATCCTGTAATTTAAATTACAAAAAAAAAATTATTCCAATTATAATAATTTCGTTGTCTTTCCTTCCGTCTGTCTCCGTAAAAAAAAATAATATATATATAACCTTCTATATAACCGTCTATATGATTTTAGTATTATGGTTATAAAAATTCTTAGTATATTGTATATAAACCATATATTCAACTTCCAAAAATTTGGTTATGTATGGGCGATGTTAGATGGAATCGGTAAACGTTACATTGCGTAAAGTGATCATTAAGCCAGCCATATGATATGTCAAAAGTCCTTTAAATACCCAAAGACTTTCATACCTACTTTTTATATAAATAGATTCGTCTCTGTGAGACATAAAATTACAGTGTAGCGTACCTACCTGTACACCTAAACTAAATACCTAACTATAAAGTTTAATAATATAAGTTTTACGAAAAGCCCAAAGCTTGAGACTTTAAGCTACCGCATCGAGCTTTATTACAACTTTTGTGACTTTTAAGCACACATTTTATGCTTTTAGCTACTAGATAAAAACTTAAGTCGAACTTAGAACTTCGGAAGTATATTTACATGAAAGCTAATATTATTTTTTTTTTTGTTAAGAATTTATATTTTCGAAATTGGCCAGTCGTGATCTATCTAGTGGTTAGGAAAATTCCCCCTCCGTTGTGTCCGTAGCTATCCATAATTCTTTTGATATGTGGTGAGATTCGTATTCTTATTAACGCGACTAGACTAATATAGAACGAATTCTTACCTAACTATGGAAGTAACACACGCACGAACTAATCCGTACTCGTAATTACCATAAGGTATTTATTTACTTAAGATGATAGAACGCCTAACCGTTAACGACTAGAAATCCACGTATAATCTTCGAACACTCATAGACGAAATGCCAGAGACATCCATATATATATATATATATATACATATATATGTTTTAACATATTTCCGAAATTACTTTGGCCCTTCTAGAAACCGTTCCAGAATTCTACAGTTTCGCCTATACGAGAGATAGCCGATATCGTCCACGTCCTGAGTCGGCCTAAAAGCCAACTATATGCGGCGTAGCTGAGGAATAAACGCTAGTAGCAAAACTTCCTTACATAGTACAGTCATAACTATAATACCGCCGTGTTTAAAATACTGAAATATAAAACAATACAATCGTTGCCAAGTTAACGGCGTACGCTAAAGATTCAGCCCGCTTTGATTATCAACATCTCATAATAGCAGCTTAGAACAGTGTCAGCACAACCACATGCGGCACCCATTTATGACAGATTTACAAGATATAATAGCATACGTTATATTCAAAACACAAGTAAGAAACCTACCAATAGCGCATCCCACGTTGTCCGATCTGCTCAATCTGTTCATAGTACATAGTGGAAAGAGTAAACATTTATTCATAACAACTAGGCGCAACAGAGGCTCAGGGCAAGCTTTGTCTGACATTATCGCAGCCCGAGATTCTAAGGGAATGGAAGATACAGATTTGTAAGTGAAATTTAAGAAGTGTCTAACCACTTCTGTTCAAACGTGGATTCTAGATGCCCCCCCCCCCCTGTAGGGGGGAGGGGGATGCGGCCCCAGAGCATCTCCGCATCCGGTGGTTAACTCCTGTTTAGACATAACCTCCCACACTAAGCTGCAGACCAAGATCAAGCCGAGACTCTATTGCTCCTGCTGGAATCCCCCGAAGTCCTCGCTTCCCGGCGACAAACATATCAGGAAGAAATCCCGCGTCTGATATTAAGGTTTGTATATTATCCCGCGGGGCAGTCAAATTGACTGGTGTATAATGATGAGGATCCCACGTTGCGGCTACATGAGCCGGATTATTATGATGTTTACTGCTGATTAAAGGGCTGAATGAACTAACTGGGTGACTGGAAAAGACTCTCCCTTGAGCGCGTCAGTCAGAGCCATGTTAGCATCGCCAAATATAGTTGATGTGATTGATCCCACGGTGTAGTCTTATTGACTAGAGATATTAAAATGATGGTAAATCAGCATGATTATTACAGTCGATTGTGTAGTTCCTGATATGTTTCTCGCTGGCCGGGAAGGGAGAACCCCGAAGGTCTCTGTATACAGCAAGTTAGAAAAGGTGGTGAATGATGAGAATGATGGTGTTAGTAATGCCATCGCGCTCCTGAATGCGGTCCCGATCATAAAAGTTGATTGTTAAACTGCTGACAGATCTCGTTCATTAAAGCGGTCCCGAGCATAAGTATTGATTGTCGAACTGCTACCTGCATCTTATAATTTCTCGTTCATGAGGAACGTCCTATCTCGTCCTTGAGTACGGAGTTATTACATTCACATACATTCATAACCAGAGCCCGAGCTCGTCGCACCAAGGGGCCCGAAAAGACGTGAGAGGTTCTTCCCCTTAGATGTTAGAGGGTCACCGCATCAGGACCTTCAGACCATCCTGTAATTCTTGGCTTTAAAACCCAGTCTTAACCGGGTAGATACAGTTAAGATGGCCCTACCTAGTCCCTGACCTAAGGTGTCTCTCCAATCTAATCAGACTCCATAGCCGAGAACGCGCGCTCCGACATTCGACCCTGTCTTACCACGCGAGTAGATCTCCCTTCGTCTTCATCATAATTGAAATTCAGCCTCTCCAGATCACGGGGCGTAAAAGACGCAACGGCCTCTCGCCCCCCGACCAGAGGAGACGAACTCCCCATTCGGTTCACGTTCATTATCCCATTTATAATCCCCGCGTGCCTAACCTTAAGAGTCTAGCGCCGTTGATAAGTTAGCATTATGTTACGTTGGAAGTTAATATTGCACAACCGGACGAAATGCCTATTTCCCGCGATCATATTCAATTTGTAAAACGCAATAATATGTATTTATATATGTTAGTAAGACGTTTGAAATGCAGAATGCACGAACAATGACCTCGCTTCTATCCTAAAGATAATTAAGAAATGATTCCGACGTCACGCCCCGACAAGTACCAACTTGTTACCGCGTCCGTTGCCGTCGAATTCTGAACCCACGTAATGAAATGAATAGTGACCATGTGACAATGACAAATTATATAGCACGAACATTCCATTTGATACACATAAGAAAATAAAGAATAAATAATATTAATGGTTCTTATCTTATTTCTGTAGTTGGTCTGCTTCTGAGATGGCATCCTGATCCGAAGTAATATAACGGGTCCTCTCCAAAATTGAGCAATTACCAGCGCCTGTATATATATTTCACTTCACTTCCCTTGTATATATAATTTAATATCAGCGCCTGTAAAACTGTATTAGATCCTAGAAACAAGAAAACTATTCCCTCTACGCCGAGCACATACAGGACATAAACCCCTTCAAACTAGTTCATCTACGCCGTACAGTGATATCACATGCAGACATAAACAATATAATTACAAGTATGCTTGCGTCCCGCCGACTGGACGCCTGTGTTTTCCAATAACAACTTTCCAGTCATGTATTTAACATAACGTCCTCCTTGTGTGTATGTGTGCTTCAATATCTGCCATCCAGTTAATGGTTCCCAAAATAGTGTTTTCCTTGTATATATATTTCAATATCAGCACCTGTAAACCTGTATAGGATCCTAGAAACAAGAAGACTATTCCCTCTACGCCAAGCACATACAGAACATAAGCCCTTTCAAACTAGTTCATCTACGCCGTATAGTGATATCACATGCAGACATAAACAATACAATTACAAGTATGCTTGCGTTCTCCCCCCCACCTTGGTGGAATTATTCGCATTCGTATTCACCGAATAGTAGGCCTGATATTCGTATTCATGAAAGTAGTATTCGTTGCATCACTCTCAATAATAAAATCATATAGATAAATAATTACGGTAACTCAAAAAAAATATGATATTACTTATATTAAACGAACAAAACAAAACAATCTGTCATATAAGTAAATAACGTGATCACGGAAGACCGAAGGTTAACTACCCCTGAACAAACCGCGAACTGCCCACAATAATGGAAAATGTTGTAGAAAACATTTCAAATATCTAATATTGAATGAATAAAACAATGTCATATGAATAACTATCGCGATTACGGAAGGCCGAAGGTTAACCACCCCTGAACACACCGCGAACTGCCCACAATAGTGAAAAATGTTCTAGAAAACATTTCAAATATCTAATATAGAATGAATAAAACAATGTCATATGAAAAACTATCACGGCTACGGAAGACCGAAGGTCAACTTGTCTGAGTTCGATAGACGGCGGTAGTATAACAATTTTTATTCATATGCCAGGCTGACCTGTAAATAATATCTTGCATTCGAAGCAGAAAACCCTTTCTAGAATTAATAAATGCGGCTTAATCTAAATAGATACAATATATACAATTCGAAATACGTCTTTATAAGAACTTGATAGGAACAAATTGTGTTTAAACGATTGCCTAATGATGCGCAATACAAACATGTAACGAGTTCAAATAAACCACACATTCATGTTTTAATAAAATAAATATAAAATCCAGATGCATTTTTTAAAATATACTATTTGGAGGAAATCTCTCGTACGATTTGAATTTATACCACACTAACGATCGTGATATCAAAACCACATAAATACTCCGATCCCAATTATGTCCAAAACAATACAAATCATATAGAAATCCGTGCATTCAATCGCCAGCACAGACAACACAAAATTCCTCCGCATATTCGAAAGTTACACAAGTATTAGGAAAGAACGCCCGCTGGATTATCACGCAAAACTATGAATTATTAAATCTGATGAGCGCATAGTAATATAAGGTTCCAAATATAATACACATAAAAGGCAATAGAAATAAATAATATTGGAAATGCTTATCTGTTCACTGTTCCAATTCTCCTTTGAATTATTATCAACCTCCGGCTTTTTCCTCGGTCCAGTTAAATTATCTTCCTTACTTCGGACTCTCCTCGACAAAGCCTCGGCCGACCTTCAAGCTGAAAACTCAAGTGCCGCTTTCTAATTTGTAACGCCTAAAAATAGTCCCTATCTCCCGCCATCTTTGATTCCAACTTGCGTGTAAAAGTCAAAGTCTAACTCTCAGAACCATTCTCATTGGTCAGATTCGGTGCTAACGGCGCATCTGTGATTGGTCCATCTCGTTAAACAAAATAACATAAAGCCTGCTTTACACGCCCGCGTGCAGAAATAATAAAGCTCGCCCGCACCTACTTATCCGGCAAATATTTAATTATAGAGTATTTAACGGGTTGTGAAGCTTCGCTTTATTATAAACTTTAGCAGATAGATATTTTCGTATAATTTTTCAGCAATGTCTTGTGATGGTCGACATAGAGATAGATTTAATAAATTTAGAAAATCTTAAAATAATAATATTCAAAAAAGCCAAGTATGGACATCAAAAATATATTTCTTCTGGTTTGAATCGTTTAAAAGTAAAAGCCTGATATATTTCTTCTCAAGATTCCATGTATTACAAGAGGCTAACAAAATATTGAATATTCAGCTATACAAGTAATATTTCTTAGGTCTTTATTATACCTTAGATATAATTCTGTGTCAAACTAAAATTGTTTATGACAATCCTAATAGACTCGACCTTGTGAGTAGGTGCGAACGAGCCTTTATTATTTATGAATCGGAACAGCAAGTCTCGCGTGTAGCGGGTGCTTTACTGTTATTTTAACGAAACGGACCAATCACAGGCGCGCTTTGCCTTCGACGGGTTGAGCCGGAGGCGACCGTCCTGATGACTGAATCCGGCCAATGGCGAGCGCCGGCGGTGAGGTCATCGCGCATAGGATGAGTCACTGCACTGGCGTGGATTTCAGAGGTATGGTGAAATCGTTACTATAAAAGGAGCGAACACGATATACTCAGCCCCTTCAGTTCGAGACCAGACTTGCGAGCGGGAGCGCTGCCCGACAGACTACCGACGGGGCCCCGAGTTCCAGATCATCAGTTGCGAGCAAAGGAGCTGCCAGCTTGAGAGAAAGCGGGTCTTGCAGCGGCGAAGTATAGAGATTCCACCATCCCGCAGCACCAGAAGGAGGATTCCGCCACAAAGAGTAACAGCTAAGGATCATATTCATATTATCTATTACGGTTAATTATTTTCACTATCGAAATGTATTTATTTTGGGAATATTTGAGTTCGGAATAATTATGTGTAATTAAATATCACGATTGCTTGTGTGATATTGGTTCAAATCGTACGAGAATTCCGTTCCAAACGGATGTATTTTTATGCAAAGCGAATTTCATACCGTTTATGCTAAAAATTGAATACACGGATTTCTATATGAATTACTTAGTAGCATTATAATAATTACTGTATTGCGTAGGTATTGCGCAATCATTACACTCGGTCTACAACTAACTCTTTATGAATCGAGTACCTCGGTATATTCAGCTTAATAAGTGGCTTCAGAATGACGAGTAAAGGACAGAATGGGGAGATCTAACTAAAGATTGGGGATATCTGGTTTGTGTTAGCCTAGCTGGCTGAGGGGTGGATGATTGCCGGCACTTGGGCGTGGAACCCGCACAAGCCCCTGCAGGGTCCCTTAAAGGCGGGGCCCTCCTTGTTGCTCGGGGTCGTCAATAAACCGACCACCTAACCTCATCCGGCGCAAACTACTTAAACCAACAAAAAGGTTCCCTATGTCTTTGGAAGGATTTCCATGCTTGAATGCTGTAAAACCTTGATAGAAAACGTTAACTTCTATTTCGTCCTCTGTAAGAAAGACAGGGCCAGAATAAATATAAAAATCATTCACTCATATGGAATAGCTGGGATATTATAAATATGTTACTAACACTCTAACATTTGTCCAAAGTAAATGTTGCAAGATGCAGAATCGTGGGACGCCGCTCTGAAAAGGCATAATGAGATTGCACAATAATTTGTAACATCGCTGACTATGCCCGCAAAGGAGGCTAATGTCGTCATCAATTCGTACCAAAAGAGTACATGATTCTTCAAACACCGGCCTAAAAGAAAGGCGCCTCAAGACAACACACATCATCAGAAACTCGTGCCAAAAGAGTACGGCCTTCTCAATTATAAGCCTAAAAGAAGGGCGTCACGGGATCACATCTCGTAAAGAAGAGATAGAGTCTCGGGATGCAGTAAGTTCCGGAGGAACAAGGGGGGTCGTTTAGTCACTTAGGAAGTCAGCCACCGGGTCTAGGCGGGCGCGGGGCCTAAACCCCTCTCAGCAGAGATGCTGAGGGTTTAAAAAAAACCAAAATTTAGCATTCAAAGAAACTATTATTTCATATAAACTCACGGGCTGTTGTAGAATCCTTTCGAACAAACCATCCCCGAGACCTTATCTATTTATTCATAAAGAAGTTTCACTTCAAAAATGTGGTATTTCGTAGATAGCAAATATATGTATTATTTTCCCACGGAATTAATATGAACAGGTTCATGCACGTCTAAGACGGAACCATTCAAGGTAAGAATATGCTAATACAAAGTGTTTATAATTATTAATTTCAGTGTTATTTAATATGTGTGAATTTTTCCCTTTGCGCCGTTCGAACGATTTTACTGGTTTGTCTCAAATCGAAAATGTTTTATTTCTAATACATGAATTCTTTCTAGTGTACGTATTTTATTGTAACATAAATGTATAGATTATTAGGTTCGTTAGATGTTTTTATTACGTAATATTATGCAATTGTTTCCACACTGCTCCTATAAAAGAATTTGAAGTTATTACGATACACAACGGGGTCCTTCATCCATTAGACGAATCATGTGCCAATTCAACGACGTATTACGAATAGTATATATTATATTTATCGAGATTTATTCGCATTTATTATTTCTAGTAAAGGTTTTAGTATTGGTACCAGGCGCCATTATGAGGCGGAGATAGTTCATATTCATAGCCCGACTGTAATAGGTATTTTTGTCGCGTAAGAGGTAGCAATTTTAGAAATATAACTGTGTTTTATGTTTCGTCCCTGACGGACAGGATGGTATAGCTGTGGTTATTTAGGTAATACATTTAGTAAATGCGAAGGGCATTAGGTATTATCGATTTCGTCTGCGAACCCAAGATGCTAGAAATATTTTTAGTTAATATTTTTAGTTAATATTGCATTCAAAAGCGCAATTTTCACACAATAATTATTTCCAGTTAATAATATATATTTTAGTTAAATGTATAGTTAGCACAGGCAGAGTATTAATATTGTATAGAATACATTATTTTTAATATTTCATAGAAGAATATAATTTTATTCCGCGATCCTTTTATAGTTACAGCGTATCTGTCGACCTCAGCCGTTGCCACCCGCGCCATACAACTATTTTCGCTAACATCATACGGCAAATGACTTTATTCATTGCAATGAAATTATATTATTTAATATTATTTTCCACGACGTATTTTTGACGGGTCACCCCATAGGATTCATCACATTGTTAGCCGCGGCCAGGAGTGGGCAAATTAATTGAATATAATAGCTAAAATTAAATTTCAACTCGCGGAAATTATCCTGCTACGTTTTATAGTATATCCTAATACTGAATTAATCTTTTGAACATCTAGAAAACTTTAATAATTTGGAAGACCCCTCTATCTACCTGGATCATCTCAGGCTCAGTAATAATGAGTAATAATAATGCAAGTGTTTAGATTAAGAGGGGAATAGCAGGGGCAAACAAGTGCTATTTTGGAATCGAAAAACACCTCAAATCTTGTTTGTTGACAAGAAGCACAAAATTAGTGCGAACGAACATTGCTACTGACAGTGCTCATATATGGTGCTGAATGCTGGGTCCTAACCAAGAGAGATGAAAATGCCCTTCTGATTTTTGAAAAAAAGGTGTCGAGGAAAATCTTTGAACGCCACTGTGAATATGGAATATAGAGGATAAGGTATAACCATGAGCTGAAAATGCTTTACAATGAGCCCACCATAGTTAAATACATAAAGACGTATCGTCTCAGATGGTTAGGACAGCGAATGGAAGAAAACCGAATCCCGAAAAAGATTCTCAACACACAAGCACAGGAGAGAAGAAGTGTGGGAAGACCAAAGCTAAGATGGATGGATGGCGTAGAAGGGGATCTGAGAGCAATCGGTGCGACAAACTGGAAAAGGCGGGCGATGGACCGGGCGGAATGGCGAAAAATTCTGGAATTCAAGGCTCACAGTAGGCTGTAGCGCCAATGATAATGAAGAAGTTTCTTATATACCTACATATATTTTTTGTATTATGCAATACAACGATTTTTTACATTTTAGATAAGACATTTAAGAAAATGAGTAATTCAATAAGATCACTTATGTAGATCATTGAAACTATGTAAATGCAAAACTTTACTTGATAGTTTTGTTGGTTTATTCTTTCGAGAATTGTTTATTGTCAGTCGCTTTTCAGTGGTTATTTGATTCGTTATACAAAAAAATCTCTTCCGCTACTGGTCGTTGGGAAAATTTAGTTGTTTTTAATGCTTTTTTACTTTTTTGGTTCCATTCGGTTTTTAAAGTTTTTGAATAGCGGTTAGTTAAATAATTTAAATTTAATAATAAGATATCAACACAATGCTTTGATGAATTTTCTGATCAAAAACTCAATATTCGACTATCGTAGAAGAGTGAAAATGTAATTAAAATATTATTTTGATTATTATTTGTCTGTAAGAATTCCCTCAAAAGCCGTCGCAGTCCTTTACCAAACCTAACACGATAATAAAGTTGATACATCATCACAAATTTTTAACATTATACAAATCCTAGAAATTATTTACTATCACCGGAAGTACATCCTTTTACGAGGTGCCAGAATACTGTACGCTGTTCTTGAACTGCTGCAGTTAGAATTATTGTACGCAAGTTAATTGCTTTTCTGTATAATCGGGTGCAATTCTACCAGTGCGTGCAAGAGACAATACGCCTTACCACGTGACTGCAATGTATCCAAACACCAGTGGCGATGAAACATACTGAATTTTCAGTCGGAAATGGAGGATTCAGGAGGAGAGAGATTCAGGTGAAGACCTTGTTGGTCGGGTGTAAGTATTGATATTTATATTACGTCAAGTTAGTTCTAAAAAACGCCATCTATCATCAAAAGGGAATCAATATAAACCGATAAAAAAAAACAGCGAGAAAAATATTTTGTTAATATTGACAAAATATTTTTCTCACTCTTTTTTGCTTTATAGCACACTCATTGCTTTATAGCAATGATAAATATACGAGTAACCCGAACTTACGTAAATTATTAAGCGCAAGCACATTAATAAGAGTATCATAATAATAACAATATATACCTACACTTTCATAAAAAAAGGCGTAGCCCTCGTAGCCCAGTGGGCATGACACTGGCTTCTCACACCGAACGTTCCGGGTTTTCAATCCCCGGTGAGGTCACAATAAATGCATGTGATTTACTCTAGCCTGGGTGTTTTGTGATGCGTTTCGCTTCTGTAATTGGGCCTCTTGACCTATTGAAGCGTAAAAAAAAATCACATCAAGAACGATTTATTCCAAAACATTTTAGTTCTACACTAGTAGATATATTAATATAAAATTAAAATAAATGAAATGATTTTTCAAAAAAATGTTTTAGGTCTATTTACAAGATTTTATTTAATTTTAATTTTATTTTTTAATCTATCAGAGATATGGAAAAATCTGGTAATTAATATTTGACCCATTTCTCGACCAACAATCTCTCTAAAATTTGGCAGAGAGATGTATTCTGATGACAATGCAATAATCGTTCGATAATTTTTTCAACTGAATTTTTTTAAACTGTGAATCTGATACACTGTTCCGCATTACACAGGGAAGAGAGTTCTGCATCTGGACTTGCCTTAATCATAGGTAGTGTGTGAAAGAATTTTTTGACCAAAACAGATGGAAAAAAACGAGATATATCAAATAATTTGCTGAGACTGTAAAAAAAAATATATATAGGCCAAAGCGCGAGAAACTTAAATACAAGAATAAAATATTATAAACTAAGAATATTGCAATTACATAATTAATACTAATCATTCTTACGACAGTCATAAATTTTACATCTCCAAACGGTTCATCATGGCGGAAGGATATAAATAGGAATGGATAGGAAATAACAATTTGGAAACCATTGAAATCCTAAAAAAATTTAATTCTGAAAATACAATTCTGATCTAGAGCTTTTACCGTTATCGACCTAAAAACACTCCGTCCTGTCCTACCGCGCGCCTTGCTGATCTGCCCGAATAGATTGATACAGTTTGTATCTAAGTAAGTTATTAACTATACCTGATGCTGAGAGGGACTGCTCCTCTCGAAACTGTAATAGTAATCAATAACTAATATCTTGTGTGTAGTACTTTAAATACAAATCATATTTTAAACTTAAAATCTTGCACCATGAAGCAACTGCCAAATCTTTCAACGACATACCGAAACATTTTTTTCCCGATTCATTGGAATCAACGATATTCTGAGGCCCGGTTGTTTCAAGTTCGATCAAAGTAAGCGGTCGATTAAAGCATAGATTTTTACGAAAACAGATCGTCTGATTGGTGGAGAACGTAAAAATCTATGCTTTAAAAGAACGCTTACTTTAATCCAATTTGAAACAACCGGCCCTGAGTAGTTTAAATTAGAGATGGGTCGGGTCGTTCATGAATGAACTGTTCTTTTTGGACAGTTCACTTTACTGAATAAACTGTTATGTTCCAGCATTTGATAAGGGTATTATCACCCCGGGGTTACATGCTTTGCACCCGGAGAACTTATCTGTATTGGAGTACGTGACGAAATGCCACGCTTTGTACTAATATCAAAGTTCACTTCCATAATCTATATAAGAGCATATCAGATGTTTGAGCCCTGTCAATCTAATTTTATTTGTATTACATCTCACACGCATTGAGAAGAAGAAGAAAACAGTCCTGAAACCGCTCCCTGCTGCCTATAAAACAATTTTTTCCACTTTAAGATGTAGCAGAACGAACGGAATGGTTCACTTTATTAAACTATCGTTTATTAAATTTTAATTCCAAAATCGATGAGTTGGCAGTCAACTTTATTACTTCTCTCCATGTAGTGAAAATTTTGTGGTGTCTGAATAATGAAATTTTTGGATACCGAAAGCAACTCCCCCTAGATAGCGCAATATTTGGGTTGGGAAAGACTCGTTTTACTTTTTTTAGGAAGTTAATATAGATAAAATGAGTTTTTGAAATCTCCCCTATCGAAAATTTTGTGGTGGCTGAAAATTTTCCTGGCGGGAAAGTGAACAATTCACTAACGGAACTTGATGTAGGTAGAAAACACTGTTCGATATTGAAAAACAAAAATTCTAATGATCGTCAGCGGCGCAGCGAGAAACTGCTTTAGCATTAAAACAATGCCAATCTGGATGGCGAAAGTGTAGGGCCGATACGGAAGCATTTGCTCATAGAACGCCTCTTGGTCTGTGGTGGGCTCCACTTCAATTCAAATGATTAACTGACGATTCAAAGTGAACAGTTCACTTGATTGAACGACTCGGTGTACGACGGTTCAGTTAAACGAACTAAAATTTCCATCTCTAGTTGGAAACATGAGTTTATTAGACCAACCAACCGGTTTCGGAAAAATTCATTTCATTCATCAGGGTAATAAAAAACTAAGCCCGAAGATGAAGTGTTTGTCTTTTGTTTCCAAAATTTAATTATTAAATTTTTAATCCAAATATTTTGTATTCATTATCGCAAGCTTTTATCTATCTGTATCAAAGCCAAAGCTCAAAAGCAAAAAAATATTTCCAATTACTAATTCCGAATATATTTATTAGGGTAGCTATCAAGTATTAGAATAAAAACGAGTACTTGACAGCTTTCCTTTAGGTTGTTTTCTGAAATATGATATATAATTATTATGAAGAAGAATATCCAAAAATTAATTTTCACCCTTCACTGAGGTCAGTGACAGTTTATCGACGTGTCTGCTAAATTACTATAGCAAATAAAGGTATTTTTTGGAGTTGGATTACAGTTGACCCCCGTGGGTGTTACGAGGCGCGGTGTGATCTCACTCGGTCGCTATGAAGGGGATCATTTACCTGTATATTCCTGATAATTATCTCAGGGTGACACTTGAAATAATTGTCATCCGCTACTTTCGCTTCGTTGTGCAGAATTAACATGACGATTTCTATTGCTAGGCCGTTGAGGGTGGACACAGTGAGTGTCACATGTATAGTCCGCAATTGAGAAAAATAAAAGGGAACTGCACCTACCACCGAAATCAGAATATTGAAAAATTAAATAACAAAAATATTTAAAAAAAAATGCAAACTTTGATTTGGTACTAACACCGATGACGACTGAAGCAGTGAAATGAGATCATTTAACATAAATGTGACAAATTTATTTCTGATGTCCATCATGAAAAAGTGTTAATAGTTAATTGAATATTATAAATAACCTTTTACAAATAATTATCTTTTAAATAAATAACTTTTTACAAATAATTATCTTGTAAATTTATTTTCTTTTTAAGTAGGTACTTTATTATTATTCATTTTCCATATAGGTATAATTTTTTTTAATATTTTCGATTTTAAATTTAATTTTGTTAGTATACAATTGTATTCTGACAAAGGGGCCATGGCTCTGAAACATGTTGATATTTTCAGTACAAAAGTGGTGAAAACTAAGTTTATTTTTATTAATTATATAATTTATAAATATTTGGCTTTGAATACCTGGTGTGAAGAACATGAATTGCCGTTTCTGGATGATATCTCGTTATTATTGATTGATCATTTTAGGTGGAGGAGAGAAATTGCTGAATGTTATGTTTATGATAATTTATATAGGGCCGTTTTTGTATAAGAGACGCTTCAAGGGCGCGAAATTGGTGTTATAGAACTTAGTGTGAAAAAGGCTTGGAGATTATTGAGGGGTGTCTAATTCGTTATAAGATAGTGTCATTAAACTTAACACCAACAAAATGATAGAGTGTTAATACAGTTTTTGGCACCCTCTGTATGATATATTACTGCAATGATACAGTTTTTGGTACAACCAATTATTCCGAATAGATGCATTTCAAACATTTCACGGAATTCTAATTTGAACGCAAATGCTTTGTCGAAAATGTCAAACGGCATACCACATTAAACTGTGCATCAACTTTATTAAGGCAAACGGGAATGACGATGACTCTGTTATAGGTCAAATAGTACAAATACTCTCGTTGTCAACCATTACGTTAGTATTTGAAATTAATTTGATTTTATTTATTATATTTTATAAAGATAATTATAAATTAATCTTATTACTTCCTTTCTTTTAACTCGTGGCGTCTGCTTGCTTGCCGGCTTGCCGGGTGAAAAAAATTTTGGATCAATTTTTAACCCTTTTCCCGTGAGCCAATCGAGTTGAAACTTGGCAAGTAGACTTGTGGCGACGATCAAGAAGATCTATCAAATTTTCGTTAAAAATTTTTTAATGATTATAGTATAATTTTGGATTTTTAAATTTTTTATTGGTTTTTTCAAATTGGAATCATTAGAAAAGTTTGATTACTAGCAAAGCGGCCCGATAACGTCGCGGAATATCTTCTAAATTTGAATTACTCCGTCGGTATAATAGGTACTTCACTACGAATGTCGAAAATCTAAATTGACTGACAAATGTTTTTAGAATTTAATCTTCAAAGCATCAAAGCTCAAAACATCTGATATTTTAGAAATATATTAAATTAATGTAAGTTTAGTGTTATGTTATATGTTTTAATTCGTGTTTAAGTGTTGTTATATTTTACAAAGAAAGGGAGTATAATCAAAACTTGGTTTTTATGGGTTACTTTTTTTTCATCATTATCTCAGCAATATATTACCTACCCCACAAGAAGAGTTTTCATTCGTGCTTTGGGGGGAATTCACATATTTTTATGATATAATATAAAATATGCAAACCTTTCAAGTTGTGCATAATAATAACATCGATAACTATAATTAACTAGCCGTACACCGTAAAAACTCACGGGACATGATCATTATATTAATATAAAAAAGTTCAGTTTGATGGCGCGACCCTTGCATGTAGTCTACGATATGTACCTATTTACGCGACATTTGGAAGAAATCTATTCGACGACATTTATGTGTTATTTTAGTTATCGCAAGACATTTATCTGTTATTTTGAACCACTTAAAGAAAAAATATCAATCATTCAACTACATTAAAGTGCCATCAATTATATTTATCATCTCCCTAGACATCCTATAATTGTATTTAGATACATTTTAAACCAACATGTAAATATCAATTATCACAATCACGCCAAAGAAGTATAAATTCTACCGCGCGTACGAGAGCACGATTTTTTTTATTATGAATTTCAAATAAACTTTCGCATACGGGTTTCCATTTAATTTAATTTCGACAGCTCTACATCTTTGGAAAATCAGTTATTTTCTTTAAATTTTCAACAACTTTTTTGATGTCATCTTACTCGTAACTAGTTCAGAAATTTTGGTCTGACTGACTATGGAAGGGTAAAATTGAAGTTTTTTGTAAATTAACTAAAATGGTATTCGGTTCATTGTCGGATGAATGAGTCGTTCGGAAATTAAAATTGAACATCTCAAAGATAAATATTCCTCAATTTCCAAAATATATATGTTCTGACAGAGAAGAATGAATTTTGTAAGTTTGTAATGTAATTTTTTAAGTTGGCAAATATGCACGGGATTTTTAAAGAGAAATTAGATTTTGCAGATGTAATTATTTTTAAGCATTTGTTTAGGCAGGCAAAGTGAGTTCAATAAATATGCTTTTCCAATTTATTATGTTTCTATAATTTATTGTGTTCAATAATATAGATGAGTATGTAAAAGTCATTCACTATTTTTTTAACTATAATTATCGAGGTCTACAAAGCACACGTGCTTTGTAGACCTATAGTCATAATGAATTATTAATTATTAGTCATAATGACTATAGTCATAATGAAATTATTACCTTTTTCTTTTTCAACCTAAGAGTTTGATTTTTGGATAACAAAGATAACCAGATAAAAGGATAATTGAAAATAAAAGCATTACTACCAGGCTTCGATATCACACGATGACATAGGTGACAGTTGTTTACTAGAGTTATGAAAAAATTATCACTCAAAATTGACACGTATATGTATTGATAAGAACGATAAGTGATTTGCGAATTTTAAATACAATAAAAAATTAGGAAAAACATTAACTTTGTTATCTCTACGTGAGTTTAAAAATATTTTTATATTTTTCACTACTTAAGTTTAGAGAGAAACAGAACATCTCAAACAATAATCTGTCGATGAGAGATTCTGTTTCATGAATAATCTCTACAATGTCAACGCCAAATCCATCAATAGTACTTCAAATACTATACTTCGCGAAAAACGTATAACGAAAAAAAATATAGTAAAATTTAAATGAAATTAAATAAAATCAGTAAATAAAAAAATTAAATAAAAAAAGTTTATGTTGATATTTATAATATGTTGATTGTAGTCAGACTAACTTATGGATCCAACATTCAATCAGCTACCAATTCAAGGTGTCACTGTTACTACTGTGCGTTTCAAAAAAAACAATTTTGTTTCTCTATCGATACGTTCTTTCACGATATCATCTCTAGGAAAACAATACCTTGTTAAAGCTTAGATTTAATTTAACTGGACAGTATTGTCTTTCAAAATACAATGAAAAAAAGGGTTTTTTCATGTGGTCTCGAAAGCACTTTTTTATGCCAGAAGACTAAATAGTTAAGCCTGCCTGTCCTAAAAATAAAAGTATAACTCTGTACTATCTAAGCAGCTCTGTTTCGGACAGGTAACCAGTAATAATGTAATTAAAAAAGTTTTGTGAAAAAGTGAATCTGGCACCCTTTATTTAAAAATGCATAAGTAGGTACTGTAGATTATATATTTTTATTATAAAAAATATTTTATTTTCATATAATTATTACGAAACTTAATATTGCTGGAGAAATAACTATCTCTGTTGGAAAAATAAAAATGAAATTTTGTAAGCACTTACTAAGTATTATATAAATAATATTTCTATTTAGATTCAAAATCAAAATAACGAAGTAATAGCATTTTTGTATTATGATGTGTAAAGGAGATTATAAATATACTAATTCAAAAATATAACAAAACTAAATTTATCCTTTCACAATCCTATTACAATTATCAAACATATTCCCCTTTACACAGCCAATCATATAACAATTATTATGAAGCAATTATTTATATAAGCATACTATATAAGCAATTATTTATATAAGCATTTCATACAATATTACGAGCACCAAATAAACAAACCACGGCAAACGAGTAATCTGTCTCATTTCTCCTCCAAGTGCGTTGACGCTGCCAGTTCTGTGACGTCTTTGAGAAAATTGGTCCCTTTACAGATTGTACAAAGTAGAGTTATGAAGGTTTAACAGCATCACTGAAACAGTGGCGAAAACAATTTTGAAGTGACACGGTGATTTTTGGTAAATTTATTTATTCACAATATTTTGAGTTTGTCCAAATTTTTCAAAACACAATAATGAATTTTATCACAGGAACATCATTAATCAAGATATATTATAGATGTCTCACAGGAACGAAATTATATTTTTTATGGGAAAGTAGGTATGGAAATCTTTGTCGTAAGGCTTGCTCAAGTGATCACTTTACACAATGCAACGTTCACTAATTCCACTTATGATGGACGACCGCATCAATTTTTTTGGAAGTTGTATATATGTTGAACTTGCACACCTTTTTTCGTAAATATTACTATATAAATCACCGCCGTGGCACAAGAAACAAATGTGAAACAATTTTGTATACCAAAAATAAAATCAAAATTCGATCAATGGCACTAAAATACTTTAAACAAAATTCGGTCAACGACACCGAGATAACAAATATAACTATTATATATAATTGCCATGGCACAAGAAACAAATATGTAACAAATTACTGTGCCAAAAATGAAAACAAAATTCGGTCAACGGCACTCCAGTTTCATCGCACTTATTGTTTTATGACTTGAAAAAAAACGAAATTAATAAGAAGTCCTTTACAGCCATGGCTAATAAATCTTCACACTTCGGATTCCAAGCGATTACTAAAGATTCAAATACTCTTTTCTTCTTTTCCAAAAAAATTAGGTAATTCTTTATATTATTTATCATTCCTGTCTATCTTTATTTTTGAAAGTTGTAAATGTTATTGAACATATTTTACATATTTGATAAAACTTCGCTATGGTCATCTATGCCAGGAAATTTGTAGTTCTCATGTAATAGTATATACAGATGTCGCTGCTGGTAAATGAGAATTTATATTTCTAACTAGAGTATCAAGCAATCTTCTTTTTAATTTTTATTTTATATTCATCCGAATTTTTAGCATAAATATACACTAGAACATGCCTGAAAATTATTTTAATTTTTATACTTAATTATTGACTATCCCTCTGTGGACAGAATCCAGTAATTGTGTTCTTTAAATACACTTATAAGTATATATTGTATTTGAAATCAATTGTATATTGTAATTACATTCACATACGTGTAGGGAATTACAGCTTGATTTGATCTTGACGCAGCGAAATAGCTGAAGACGAGGAATAGCTCGACGGTACGTTGCACTTCTTCGCCTCAGGAATATTTTTAGATGCGATAAACAGGTAAACATCTTTCCCCTATTTCTCCAGAGTACAGTGCACGTGTGTCCAGTCCAGTATACAAACATTACAAAATCTTTCCCATGTTTTGTGACGTGCAAAACAGGACATTTTCAAACATGTGTAGGTCTTATGACGTATTCTCTGTACATACGACATAAGACGTATGTACGAAGAATAAGACCTGCACTTATATAGTTAAAAACGACACCAATGTATAGTCGAAAATTGAAATTCATATGATTTCTCATATGATAAGTGGGGAATAAAAGCAAAGGCAGCAATATCTAAAAATTTAAAATATGTTTTGAATGCAGTCACCGAGGTTTACTAATTTAAAATTTACTGAATTCTAGATTTTGTGTATCTATCCCTTATAAAAATACACAAAAAAAACATAGCACGTAAAACCAAATTTACAGGCTATGTTTTTGATAAAATCTAGAATTCAGTACATTATAAATTAGCAGTCCTCGATGACTGCATAAAATTTTTTTTAGACATTGCTGCCATTGCTTTTATACCCCACATATGATGTTTATTACAATAAAGTAGTTAGTAAAAGTGTCAAAGCTATAGAGCTGATGGATTTATAGTAGTAGACTGGACGGTCTAGCCGCATATAGGGTACTCAGAGTTTAGTAGACACTGAGAATCGTAAAAAAATATGATCAAAAAAGTAACCCATAAAAA
The DNA here is from genome assembly GCA_016648135.1 of Agrypnia vestita. Taxonomy (NCBI): domain Eukaryota; kingdom Metazoa; phylum Arthropoda; class Insecta; order Trichoptera; family Phryganeidae; genus Agrypnia; species Agrypnia vestita. The sequence goes on from JADDOH010011746.1 coordinate 20,440, forward strand.
CCAAGTTTTTACAATACTCCATTTCTCATTTTCGTATTTCGTGTCTACCATATGCGTTGGAATCTCCATACAATTTGGAATGAATGAATTGTATGAAAAAATCATTAAAAATTTGAAAAATCCAAAATTATTCTATAATTATTATTTTTTTAACGAAAATTTGATAGATCTTCTTGATCGTCGCCACGAGACTACTTGAAAAGTTTCAGCTCGATTGGATCACGGGAATAGGGTTAAAAATCTATCCAAAGTTTTTTGTCAGACAAGCCATCAATCTATCGGACGCCACGAGTTAATATAAAGGGAGTAAAAACGATTGAATTTATACGTTTTCTATGTAATTTTATATAACTATGTTAGAGCATCATCTAATGAATGATTATTTGTGACATGACAAAGAGAAGTACAATACTTTTCTTCAGATCCAAACAAATCATTGTGATCAAGGATAAGCATTTCCTTCATGGTAGAGACTCAGAGCAGATCCGTTCTACCACTGTATTTTAAAATGAAAATCGATAGTTAATTTAATTAAACAACATTTATTTGTGCATGATTAACAGTTGCATAAAGATTTGGATAGCTGTAGATATTTTTTAATATGCTGGTGTAGAGTCTAGGTCCAGTCCAGAAAAATACGCCGTAGCAAATAATATTAAATAATATAAATCTCCTTTCAATCCAATACATTATTTTCTCATAATAGTTAGCGCGGTAATACGCTGAGCTCGAGAGGTGAAATCCATGAAAATCGTTATTTAGATACTTTAGAAATATAAGATTGAGAATATTGGGCTCAAAAAAGTTTGACAAATTGACAAGCTTTTACTATACGAGTGAATTTGTTTTACAATTCATCATTTTACCTTATAATATAGTACTCGTGTACTAAGAATATCTTCGTTGTCCGCCTGTCTATCTGTCCGTAACTTATATATATATTTTTATATATTTCTTTTTTTGAGAACGATAAAAGATCCACGGATAAACTGTTCGAAGAATATTTTTTCTTCTTCTGTATGAAGGCTTGAACTTTGTGGTGACATTATTATTAAAATAAAACACAAATTACTTTGTTTTCACCACTATATTAGATTAAAAAATCTACATGTTTCGAGAACAATGTTCTCTTCATCAGGATTATTGTGTACTAATCTTAAAAGTTGAAACAAGCAAATATGTTACGGTGAAGGAGCGGTTGAGGGGGTTGGTGAGGGGAGGGGGGGGGTTCGAGGTGTTGATTATTATGGGTCATTTGGACAATGTGGAATGTTAAGTGGAAAAATATTCAAAATAGGATTATGCAAAAATTTCGTCTGTGTATTTATTATATTAGACTTAATATTAACATTTTTCCTAATTTCGAGTATTTCTAAATTATTTACCGTAACATATTTGCTTGTTTCAACTTTTAAGATTAGTACACAATAATCCTGATGAAGAGAACATTGTTCTCGAAACATGTAGATTTTTTAATCTAATATAGTGGTGAAAACAAAGTAATTTGTGTTTTATTTTAAGATTCACGGATATTTGATTCAATGACCAAAAGGTTACGAATATTTGGCCCAATGATAAAAGGTCCATGATCTTTTGGTCCAGCGTCAAAAGGTTCACGGACATTTGGTCCAAAGGTCCAACGATAAAAGGTCCACGAGCCCATCCTTTTACGTTCAGAAATATCTCAGTTAGGATGTCTTGGACATGTCTTGCGAATTTCAGAGGAATGACTACCAAGACTTGGTGGTCGGTAGCCCTAGACTATACTAGGGTCTTGATTAGTTGGCAAATACCGAAGTGGCGTAAGACAGGGGAAGATGAAAGGGTCTTGTAAAGATTTTATACCCTCGACCACCTTCGAATGAAAAGACGAAAATAACGAAGATGATATTAATTTAAAAAAGTAGGTTTTAATTTCGTTTCGCTGTAATTTGTAACATTATCATAATAGAAAAACATCTACGATTTTCCAGAATTCGGCTTTTCAATGTCGTATTTAATTATTTAGGTAAATAATAAATAAAATATTTATTCCACATAAATAAAAGGAATGTGACTTTGAGTTATGTTATTGCGAGTTCAATTCAGTCAAAACAAAACTGATCTATCTCACATGATGAAATACGTAAACAGGATAATTGGCGAATTGAAATATGATGTGATCAATTTGCCCCCAGGAATATGGAGATGAGAGATGTTCTTGTTTTGTCTGATTGTAGGTCAATTCAAGATCTTGATTTACTAAATCAGAAATAGAAATGAAGCTAAGTAATTCTGGAATATCTTCCATATTCACAAATTATGTATTAACGCTACTACATAAGTCTTCAACTGGCGGTAGTCGAGCGGTGGTCGGGACCATCAGCAACGAGAAAAGATAAAAGTGTTTTAGATAAAAAAGACATATCAATAATTAATCGGAACAAACAGAAAGCAATTGGCATCACACTAGCGGCCAGCATTACCGTAAAACTAATTTCTATGTGAAAATAATTAAAGTATGCAACGTACCGTAACGGTGATGCCGCGATAGAAAACTGCGATTATATTTTAAGTCACTCTAGAAGTCACAAATAAATTAAGGTTTATTGTGCTATAGACAAAAATCATTATCTAAAATGGCATATCAATAAATAATTGATCAAAACTAGCAGAAAGCAATAAGTGTAAGTTCCAATGTCAGCGTTTCCGTAAAACCAAATTTTCAGCGTGGAAAGGATTTAATTATGAATGTACCGCACCAGCAATGTTGCAGTACAGCGTGCGATTATAATCTGGGTCTCTCTGGAAGCCACAAAATAATGGTTTGTGTTTTGGCTAAGTTTACAGAGTAAAAAATACGCGCTTGCTGAATGTCATTCGAAGTCTAATCGATAAACGATTCACGTATCTTCTTAGGTTTACACGCCCGTTCAGGATCTTCAAGTTTGTGTTTTATTGGGTATTTTGCCGTATTTTATGACCTCTCTTCCAGTGCACGATCAATTATCAGGGTTGAAGTGTTGACAGCCCTAATGATGGACCCTGCAATGGGATCCGAAACATCGGTTAGAAAGTATAACATGGCATAGTACCCCAGAAAACACAAACCAGAATACAAAAGATTAGTTCAAATATAAAATACGCACTGCGATACTGCAGCTCACTCTGATGTGCTGGTAGCCTTAAAGGCGCGAGACAGACAGTATTTTATTTTTGCAGGTGCGTTTTAGTGTGCCGGGCGCCCGATCATATACATTGACACTTACTTCTTTTGAATGTGTTATTTGTACCAGCTTTTATCTTGTTTTCAATAATATGTACATTAATCGTACATTTTTTTTATAAATCATGTGATTTTTTAAAAACGTATATTTTTTCCGATTGCCTATCTACAAAGACGACGATTTTGATGAAATGAAAATGTTTTAAAATTAAGAAAATGTTTGTGTATTCATTATCGTATTCACTTTGCGGTGAACCTGGGTCCCCGCATCGCGCCGCTGTCGGACACAAAACGTTCGTTAGGGAAATTGTCGAGCTCCACTCCAATCAAAATGGCGGAGTAATCATATGTCATTTGCGGCTGAGGTCAATCAGAATCGGTAGGAATATTTCTAAGTACTTCTCGGAATGTAGAGAGGGAAAAAAGTTAACGAAAATAAAAGTTATATATGTACGTTTTCAAATTTATAAGTAACTTTGTTTTTAATCACCCGGGTATATTTATTACAACCAACCCGTTTCGGAAAACGTCCCTTAAGAAATTTCATCACTCTGAGAGCCTGAAATTTATGTAGAGATTGGGTGATTAGTATTCTTATATTTTTAATGACGCATACAGAAAATAAGGTCATGTACTTATTTAAGAAAGAAATATCTAAAACGTAGTTTATCCGGTTACGAAAAAAAGTTTTTTGTAAAATTGAGAGCAATTTTTTTAAACGATTTTATTGACAAATGGCTTATTGGATTAAAAAGTCCGTATGCTACATTTAAGATTTTTGATTTAGTAAATAAGAAATGTTACGTTTCAGTCACGGCAGAGGAGCTTCACGGGAATGTACAGCAGGCGGTAATTTTTTTTCAATTAAACATTTTTCCAATAAAAAAATATGCTGTTTAAAATTTATGCGATTGAAATTTACATTGTACAGTTTATTAATCATTCGATGATTGAACTTATATAGCTACATAATAAACAAGTTATAATAAAAAATAATAATAGCTTCTGAACTGGAGAGAGCTGGCACTAAGCAGAGATGGGTGGAGGAAGACTCTTGAGGAGGCCAAGACCCACCAAGGGTTATAGAGTCAGGAGTGATGATGATGTTGATGAATAAAAAATATGGTCCTCAGAACACTTGGATTGAATAAAATCCTAAATAAAATAATAATTCGCATCGAGACTTACACGGGAGCGTACTTAATTTTTTTCCAAATATTTTATCATGATCGACCGTACAGAATATTACATTAGTGTCCAGTGTCCATGTAGGTGATTAATTAACAGCCGTATTGTTCGAAAAAGACAGTTCAGTTCGTTCAATTCTTTATAGGTATTACGAATTCTCACTTAATCTTATATTTTTGTAATTGATAACTAATATATCTATTTTATACTAAGAACTAGTATTCTTGATGGCTATGACGATGTGAGTCTCTCAACTCAGCAAATGGAGGGTGCGAGGCTGAATTGCTACGGCCAAGTTTTTTATTTTATTTTGTTAACATACACGACCACACAGACTTAACAAGTACACATTAAATAAAATAATTAATACAGGAGAAAAAGAAAGATTCAAAGAAAAAAGAAAGTTAAAAGAAAGAAAGCGTTGGTTAACAGAATATATAAAAGAATAAAACAGTACACAGTACTATACTGTTCTGTTATGTTATGAGGGGCCGCGCACCGCGGCGCGCCGCGCGCCCGGCGGCGGTGAGCCCGCTCATTTCAGACTATACGATTTAATTAATTCGACTTCTTGAGTATGAGGTATAATTTTTTAAATATTTTTATATTGATGACAGTGAAATTTTCTTAGTACGCATGTAAAATTTTATTAAAATAATCGATGTTTTAATGGTTTTATGGATACTGCAATATAGGAAAAAAAAAAACGATTAATTTTTTTCTTTTTTAAAACGATATATTTAACAACTTGTCGAAAAATATTAATGTCTGAATAGCGCCACTTCTTTTTCAAACTTTATACAATCAATTTGTAAATAAAATATGTGGTCTTTATTTGAAAATATACGAGATTAGTGTACCAAAGATAACTCTAATGCATGAAAACTAAAATAGTGTTTCGGGGTTATAATTTTTTTGATATTATAACAATATATTTGTTCATACTTTTTAATGAAATGCTTCAAGAGGATCTATTATAATAAAATTGATGAAAAGCCTCTTTAGCTGTGGTTTTGCAAAATGATTTAATAAGTTTACGTTAAATTAAGCAAAATCAAGAGCAAATACGAAAATCATGTACTGGGGCCTCTTAAAAGGTTCAAGTTCAGATCTGCAACAGGTATACTCATATCCAAATTTTGATCAGTTTTGATCAAAATTTGGAAGAATTAAATTGATTAATTATTAATTAATTAGTCACTTCAAAGAACGTAAGAGTACGATTGCATAATGCCCTGGTGTTTTGATTCTCGGAGTTCATTGGTTATTTGACATTTTAAAAGCGTATTTTTTTACGTTACAGAAAGAAATTACATATTTTGAACGTATTGATGCTAGCAAGCCTATCTCGGGATATGCAGACCAAATAAAAGGCAGAATGGTTACGAGTTTCTCCAATAATTCACAGATAAATATTTGTCGATCCATTCTAACAAAAGCCTGTGCTAACTTTTTTTAGCTAAGCTTTAGCAAGTCAGCTTAAAGAAGAAAGAAGGAGAGAACTGGCGCTCTCCTTTTTTATAGCAGCGCCGTTTGCTTGAATATAGCCACATACGTCTTCTGAGGTAGGTGGCAATTATTAATTTCTTAGATCAATGCAGCATAATTCTAAAGTTTATGAATTCACTTATACTGAATTAAATTATTGTTTTCTCTCTGGCAATGTTATTTTTAGATATTTGCTGATTGGGGGTAAAAATATATTTGATTAAGAGACTCACTGATAGAAAATATTAGAGAAGTATTAGAAAATTAATGAGAATTAAAGGAAGGAATATCGTTGCCAAGAATAATTTGATAATTCATCAGTACACCCATCGTAAACTATGTAAAAACAATATCATTTATCGTTTAATGCTTCCAATTTTACCGAATCCTTATATGGATGCAAACAAAATGTAAAAAACATGAACAAAATAAAACTAAATTTGAGACGAAAGAAATGAACAAACTGATAATCATGTAATTAGACAAAAACTATAATTTAAAGATAAAACCATGATAATTTTTATTTCTCATTATAAACAGCATAAAATTTTTAGTACACCCTCAATACGAGTATAAATATGGTCGGGGGAGGATATTTGTTGACTGTCACCATCACATGGGGGTGATAAACCACACAAATTACAAAGGTTTAATGTTGGCTAGGATTAACGGTTCAGTTTTGTGACAGACATGATCAGTATTTTATTTTGGAGAAAGATCGAGTTAGCACTCAACCCTTCAGAATTTAAATTTAAAAAATAAAAAATTTCAAATCAACAATTGATGAGAGAAACGACGCCGCGAGAAAGTATATTCGTAACAAAATTAATTATAAAATAATCTTCTGCCTTAACAACTGCCACGTCAATCAATGATATAGAATAAATTAAATGGTGATATGCATATTCCTATATATCTTTACTTTTAATCTTTACTTAAGTACTTAAATAAATATCTCCACTTTCTACTCGAAATGATTTTTTAAAAATTATTATTATGTTTATTAATAAAACATATTTTTTATTGATTAAAGTATTTTAAATGGCTTATTTTGATGTATGTTCATGATTAGAATTGAAACGAAACACAAATTTATCTTTTTTTCCTCTCAATATTGACATAATTTTGTAAAATTCTCCATCTTATAACATCGCGACATAAAAAAATAATTATATTTAAATTGAAATAAATGCTATATAAGCTAAAATTTTACAATTGATATAAATTAACTTTGTTAATTATTAATTTTTTCAATAAATAAGTGGTTTTAACAAAGTTAATTTATATCAATTATAATTATGTTACCACAAAATAAATTTGCTACATTTGAAGAAGAAGTTAAATTTTACATTTAAATACATGAAGCATTAACTTGCAGATTTTAAAATCATGAGAAATAAACAAAGCACTTTAAAAAAACTCGAAAGAAAGAACGCTTAGTCTAATTCCACAGGCCCGTGTCTACGGAATGAGACACAATGAGTTAAATCTCAATACCAAATACTAAAATCTCGAGATAAACTCAGATCTACCTGAGATTGGAAGAAGGACACAAAAACATATATCCGCGTGCATAACGTTTAATTTAACAACAAGATTTGATACTTGCAACAAACATTATCTAGAATTATAAATACCTACTGCTAGTAATTCTGAAAAGTTTGTCATGATGATATTAAGTTACCAATATTTTCTTCGTTTTAATTGCTATTGGCAGATTATAATTCACACAACTGAAGAACCGAACATCAGTGGAAATGGTTAATCTATATGACAGTGCTCACACGGAGACTAAAAAAGACGAGAGTTGTTCCAAAGAATCTTCGTATCTTTTAACTTGATACTCAGAATTAACAAAGATAATAACGATCCCAATAATATAGATAATCTTAATATTCCGTAATATTGCAGTAGAGATATGAAAATTCACACTGAATGAATGTTGTTTGGTTTTATTCTGCCTAGACTTCGGAGTTGATGACTGAAACTTATCATCATGATATAATAAAATTCAATACATAAAATAAAAAGCCATACGAGATTATTTATTTATAGCTAGCGACCCTGCCCGGCTTCGCCCGGTACAGTTTACACTCGGTCATATCTTCAAAGATATTTAGTGTAAAGGACAGATTTGATCTGCGGTAAATGCTTAAGGTTAATAAGATGTTTGTTTTAATAAGGATTAATACTGAATTGTTCAAAATTGCTGGAAAGTTAGCCATTATATCTTAGTTAAACATTTGATGTAATTTTAAAGACAAAAATGTTTGGTGTAAGTTATGCTTAAAATATAGATATACGCTATCACCTATTTTTTGTAGATAATTAAATTCTTCACAATTCTTCCCTACACGATTTTTTTGTATCTCTAACGGATTAGGAAGCGTCTCCATGTGAGAGCTTTAGCGGCAAATTTATTCCGGACTTGATTTACTAATACCATTAATGCTCAGTTTTTTAAGTGTTAAGGCATTTTTAATGCACTTAAATCATGCCAATGAAATGCATATTATATCAGTAAAATCTGCATACAAATCCGTTTAGTGATATCGAGATTAGCGCGGTTATAGGTACAGACAGAGGGACAAACTCTCGCCGGGGACTTTATTTTATAATTAGTATAGATGGTATATTCATCTTAATTATTGAGAAGTTGATGGCCGATTGATATAAAAATATATTTTCTTAAAATAAAACCTGTTCTTTTGTGATCTAACCTTTCGCTCAGTCCGCTTGAATCGCCACCATGACCGATGAACCCTGAAGATGGGAGCTTAGCAACAGAGGGCGTTCCCCCATTGGCTGGTTAATGACAGTTCATTACAGGCGGATGACGCTCGCTTCGGTACCTGTTGATGTCACCGCTGGTCGGGCTTCATTAAAAATCGGGTGTTTGAAGCCAATAAAAACCCACGCAAACCTTTCTAAGAACTTTTAAATACCACAGTCTTTTCTGTTCGAGACGTCCAATTTTCCGGGACAATGATCGAAGTTATGTAGAATTGAATTTCCTTGAATGCAAATAAAATTATCGATTATTAATTAATTTTCAACAAACTAAATTATTGATGGATTTGGCATTTAAATTGTAGAGAATCATAATGATAAATTATTAAAAATATTTAATACTAACAATACCCGGCCACGCGTTGCTGTGGCTCAGTCTTGTTAAATAGAAAAGAAAGAAGAGAGAAAGCACACGTTTCTAATATGTTTAATTTTACAATGATTGTGGGTATTTTTTTTAAAAGCATCTTTTTACCTATCAAAGATGTGACATCTGTATAATAGTAGGTATATAAAAACATGCGCGTATTCGAATGCAGCATTGCATTGTGTCAAAGTAAATTCATTGTGACATTATTGTCAAAGAACTTTCTGAGATTTAAGATTTTGAACGATGAATATCTACATTTTTATAAATTGATAGCTGTTCATATCCGGCGCTGCTCGGGTTAAGGATTAAGTTAAAAATAAGTTTGTGGGGGGACAAAATGGTTTCATTATTTCGTAGTTTTTAATAATAAAAAAGGATCCATTTAATCTAGGCTGGAATGGATTGGATGGACCCATGTATTCCGCCGTGACCTAAAGAACAATAATGCAAAATTGAGATCAGATCGGCAAAGGTTGTAGATTTGTACAAAACATATATCAGATGTGGGGGAGGGGTAAGAAGTGGGGAGGGAAAAGTTGTCTTTATTACCCGTCGGGTCTTGAAAAATAAGTATGCAAAATCTGGGTCAGATCGGTCCTGCGGTGTAGATTTTTACAGAAAATATAACAGGGGAGGGGGAAAAATCGCCTTCGCTACCTGCCAGGTCCTAAAGAATAAGTTTGAAAACTTTGAGTCCCATCAGTCGAACGGTATAAATTTGCTTTAGAAATATATCAGGGGGAGGGGAAGGGGTAAAAGGGGAGGAAGGAGAATGTTACTCGTGTTGCTCGCCGAGTCCTTAAGAATATGTTTTCAAATTTTGAGACAGAGCAGCCTAACGGTAGTCCTAAAGCATAAGTATGCAAAATTTGAGTCCGATCGGTCAAACGGTACAGATTTTCATTCAAAATATATCAGGGGGAGGGGATGGGGAAAAAGTGGTGGGAGGAAATGTCACATATATTACCCGCCGGGTCCTAAAGAATTTGTTTCCAAATTTTGAGTCCGATGGTTGAATGGTACAGATTTGCATTGTGAATATATCAGGGGGAGGGGAAGGGGTAAAAGTAGTGGGGGAAATATTACTTATTTTACCCGCCGAGTTCTAAAGAATAAGTTCTGAAATTTTGAGTCCGATCGGTCTAATGGTACATATTTGCATAGTAAATATGTCAGAGGGAGGAGAAAGGGTAAAAGTGGAGGGGGGAAATGTCGCCTATGTTTCCCGCCGGTCCTAAAAAATTAGTTATAAGTTTCCATATTTTGATTTAGATCGGTCAAACGGTACAGATTTGCATTGAAAATATATCACGGGGTGGGGAAGGGATAGAAGGCGAGAGGGGAAATGTCCTAAAGCATAAGTATGCAAAATTTAAGTTGAATCGGACAAATGGTGAAGATTTGTATAGAGAACAGACAGACAGACAGACAGACATTGAGTTTTATAGGTATATATATAAATTAATGTTATATATAAATATTTATCAATATTGAAAGAGTAGGTAACTGCGCCTTTTTTTCAAATAATTTTGCGAATTCGGATGTATCGTTGTGTCAAAAAGAACTTAGGGGATATATGATTTTGGACAATCGAAATTTTACATTTTTATTTACATAAATAAAAAGATAAATCAATTTTTTTTTAAACAATATATTGGTCCCAAGTCAATAGATATAAACAAAAAATGGCGTAGAATTTAATTTGTCGATAACAATTTGTCAAAAATGATAACTAAAAATATTCCTAATTCAATTCAACCGGCTTTTTATAGAGTAACAAATTAAAAAAATACATACTAAATAACAAGGACAGTGATAATCCTATTATGAAATCAGGAGTTTATAGACTTAATTGTAATGATTGTGATAATTTTTATGTTGGAAAAACAAACAAAAAAATTGAAACTAGGGTTAAAGAACATATCAAAGCTTTAACTAGCAATATTGAGTCTGATTTTACAAAACATTTAACAGAATATGATCATACATTTAATAATTAACACATTTTTACATTTCAGCTATAAGATCCCACAAATAAACAATCTAGAAATACTTGAAATTAGGAAAAATGTTAATATTAATTCAAATTTAATAAATACACAGACAAAATTTTTGCAAAACCCAATATTGAATATTTTTCCCACTTAACATTCCATCCTCTCCAGATGACCCATAATAATTAACACCTCTGACCCCCCCCCCCTCTCCACCCATCCATCCCTTCACCGTAATACATTTGCATGGTTTACTTTTTCAATTTTACTACACCAATAATCCTGATGAAGAGAACATCGTTCTCGAAACGTGTAGATTGTTTAATCTAATAAAGTGGTGAAAACAAAGTGATTTGTGTTTTATTTTAATAATAATATCACTACAAATTTCAAACCTTCATACAGAAGAAAAAATATTCTCCGAATAGTCTATGTTTTTATATGGAAAAGTAGGTATGGAAGTCTTTTTGGGTGTTCATAGGGCTTATCATGCATGTGATGTGTATGTGGTAGTCTATAATGGGTGGAAATGGTGAACGTTACATTGTGTAAAGCGATCACTTAAGCCAGCCGTACGAAGGTCGTAAGCCCTATGGACACCCAAAAAGACTTCCATACTTACTATCCCATAGGAAAATACAGCATCGTCTCTACGAGACATCTATAATATGTCTTGATACACATTTCTTCTTATTTCGAGTATTAAAATAATAAAATGTGTTTTGATATTGGCCAAAAAATAAAGTAATACTCTTATCACATTTAATAACTCCGTTGATTATTTACGTGTTTATCATATATTATATATTTGTTTGAGATTAAAACTGAGGTGACCTCAGCCTTCGATTAATGAATTGATAAAAAAAATATAAATAGATTTTTTATGTTATGTTAACGATTTGATTTATATTTTAAGATTAGATATACCAAATCAAAATACAACATTCACATCATTAAAATAAATAATATGTTTAATATATTTAATGAACATACCTACATACATATGAAAGATCTGTAGGACTAGGCAGGCAGGGAAAAGCGACAGAATTGTCGACACATGAACCATACAAAAACTCGTTTAACTCCGAGTGCACTCACATATCATATAATTCAAAGTTACCAATAGTATAAACTAAACGCACATGTATTTTTATCTGTCTGGAAACTGTAAAATTGATTTGGTTCTGTTAGATAAAACAGATAGCTGTGTGAAATTCTGGACCGCGCTTTGCGATCCAACCAATCAGAATACAGAATGTTTTGTTACAAATTTGGTCGGAATCCTGCTTGAGCTCGTCATTAGAAATTTCGTCTCTCGGAAAGAACGTGAATTTTGTTAAATACCTCGTATTTACTTAATATTTTTTTTAAACTAAATATTTCTGCGTATCCTGTAATGTTGGTAAGTTCCTTAATGAATTTTTAATATTATCATTTTTATTTTTAGTGTCACTATGTTATTTATTGTTTTGTATGTTTATTTGGTTGTCCAACAGGAAGACATAAATACATTATATATAAAATAACACAAAGAAATTAATTGTCTCCCACAAAATTATAGGACGACACAGATAAGACAATGATAATTTTACAGATGTACTAAACGGATATTTTTTAGAATATTTTGAGTTTGTTCAAATCTTTCAGAACAGTGCTGGATTTATGTCACAGAGACATTATTAATCAATTAATGTATATTATAGATATCTCACAGAGACGAAACTGTATTAATTATGGGAAAGTAGGTATAGAAGTCATTTGGGTGTAACAGGACTTATGACCTGTCTTTTTATGGTTGGCTTAAGGATATTTTTTAATTTAACAGACAGACAAACAGATAAATAAAACTCAGTGATAACAAGGAGGAGAAGTGAAAGTAAAACTAACAAACTAACCATCACGCCATTTCCCCGCACACTCTTCTATCCTGGCACACCACTTTTGCTTCGGCCACATTCATACATCTTCTCATACAAGTTCTACGGTTGTTGCGGCTTTTAACGGGGCCATCCTCAAATACTTGTTGTATCTGATCGTGCCATGTCTTTCGCGGAAGTGAAAGTAAAAAGTAATAATTAGTATAGAGCGTGGGACAGATAGACAGACGAACGGACGGATGGGTAGACGCACAGGCAACGAAATTATTAGGTATGTTTGATCTTTAGCAGGTACGAAAACTTGCAGTATCTCTCCCAAACGTTGCAGACATGGTTTTACGAATAATCAATGCATTATTGTAGACTGAGAGCCGGCGACCGCCAGACTTACGTACACTGTAAGAAGGTTTGGGCATTATGATATTTGAGTTTGGGGGATTTTGACAGATAACAGGTACAAAAAATGCGTAAGTAGGACAAACCTGATTTTTTAAATATGTAAATATAAAATTTTATAATCATCACAATAATATAGACTCATATTTTTCATTGCCAGACGCTTTTCGCGAATAATTTCTTTCGCCAGTTGCTCTGCAGCTCTATAAATAATTATGTTATTTGGGTTATACTAACAAATCTGAATTTTATATACTAAATTCGGGTCATTACTTAGCAATATTATCCTATACCTTAAATTTTTACGTTTTACTTATACAATTTTTGTACCTGTATTACTGGTTATCTGCCAAAATTCCCCGAACTTATATGTCATAATATCCAAACATTCGTACCTACTATAGTTTACATCTACAGAAATTAATTCAGGTTTGATTCTATAACATAAGTCTGGCTCCTACTCTGTTGCCTTATTGGAATTTACATAAAGTACCGTGTCTTAAATGCACTTTTATTCGCTCTAAACATCAAAAGTAAGTACTTAATGATAGACTCCATTCACTTCAAAAAAACCACTTGCATTGGTGTGAGTTACAGTGCGTTTACAACAACTCTGAATTTTTTTTTTTTAATAAATGATTGACGAAAAAATATATAAATAGTATTTTATTTTCTTAACCTGAAATAAGCATTAATGTTTCTAGAATCCAAAAGTTTATCTGATTTTGTTTTCAAAATAAGAATGATTACAAAATTGTTATTAAATAAAATGAAAACATTGACTTTATGCTTTTTTAATAAAATTAAATAATATAAAATTCTTTTTTTTTAAATCAGAATTTTAATCAGATAAACTATTGTCGCCTGTAATTGATGAAAGTCTGTGACTTCATCCATTTGAATATCGTTTGTCGCGTACTTAGTTTCAATTTCTTTTGTATGTCTGCAAACATTTTTCCATTCGCTGATGGTTATTTTATCGACTTTTTCCAAAACTAATCTCTTCACAGATTCCAATGTCATATCAATATTATTAGAGGCCACATATCCTTTAATGAGTGCCTATATTTTCTCAATAGGATTGAGCTCCGCGTGATATGGTGGCAACCTTAATACTACGTGTCCAGGTTCTTGGAAAATATAATCTATTGCATACTCTTTGTATTTCGTTTTGTGCAAATTTATAATGTTATAGTGCTATACCTTCCGCATAGTACTGGTAAATTCTATGCCCTTTCCTAAAAGCCATGTAACCATATCAGCCTTTTTCAAATTTGAGGTAGGAGCAGGATTGAGGACCTTATTATGATAAGATGCGTTGTCAATGACTACTACTGACCTAGATAGTAAATTTGGGATTAACATTTCAGATATCCATTTTTCATATTTTTTATAATTCATATCATCATGATAGTCCCCTGTTTTTTGATGTTATTTATATATTAACAAGGCTTTAGGCACAAAGCCAGCTTCACCACCAGCGTGTACAATTATATACCTTGATCCTTTAGATAAGGGCTTTCTCACGCCATTGTTGTACGAATCAGCCCAAGCCATAGATGACACGTGAGTTGTGTGCACGTATGTTTTGTCAGTGTAGATGATTGACCTTCCTTCTTGCCTGCATTGTAAAATTTTCCTTAAATAATGAGCCCTTTTATAAATAACGTCTACTTTTTCCTTTAAAAATTTATAGTTATCCTGAAATTTTGACCAGCGAAATCCTAGTCCTTTTTATTTTCCATAAAGTTGTCCTGCCTCCATTAAAATTAATGGCTTCTTTGACGGCAGCGTGAACGTTATTTAATGTTAAATGCACCGTCTAATAACTACATTATCGAAGTCGTCATACTGTATTTTTTTTTCTCGAAGCTTCTTCATCGGAGAATTTATGCCATCCGACAATCCTTTGTTTTTAAACTCCCGTATAATTGATTGTATTTTCTTTTTTCTCAATCTTGTTGCCTGGGAAACCTGATCCATCACAGGAATGATCTAAAATAAAATATAAATAAGTACTATGAGCAGTTTATATAAAAATTCAACAATTATAATTATTGCCTTCGAATGTATGTAAGTGTGTGACGATAGATGGCGCTGTTAGGATTATTTTTTGTTTGTAACCTTGGTTGCAAACGACTTATTTGTAACCATGGTTACCTCAGAAAACAACACAACAATCATCAACTATTCCAATTTTGAATGTGTCTGTCCATCAAAATATATAGACATGGACTAACGTTAATTTTTTGATACACGGTCTGGCTCCAATACCTTTAACTAGTTCAAAAGTATAATGTCTTAGTAAATAAGTCGCGCTTTATTACAAAAATACATTTTTACTTGTGGTGAGTCACTTTAAGTGACTTGGTTTGCAAGGAATTTTTTTTTGAAAACAACATCTATTGTAAAAAATATTTAAAAAAGAATAAATAATGTATCTTAAATATAACGCGAGGGACGACAAACTGACCCAATCACCTCATCTTAAGAAGGGGTTTAGTTCATCTCTATGTAATATTTGAATCTTTGTTCTGTAAAAGTTTTCCGACTCCAGGTATTATAATGTGTAATGTATTTTAATTAAATATTAAAAGACCAATTGAATACTTGTTAAGTCAGCTAAGTGAAACTATTAGACCCATTACCATTTAAGAAAGACAATTGAATTTAGCATGTGTAAGCCATGCCTACATCGCACGTTGTTTCGTTGTGTTGGTGTGTCCCGGTATAAACACTAACACAAGAAACAACGCGCCTCGTACGCACGGCGTACACGCACTAGTTCGATCGGCTTTCTTAAATGGAAAGAGCTCCACTGATCGATGTGAGGGATGTAATACAGGGATGATTCTGAGGTTCTGTATCTTTAACACATCCTTCAGGCGCGGTGCAGCCACCCTTCTCCGAGCTGACAGACCTCACCACGTGTCCCGACCGCAGCGGTCCATGACGCCTCTCGCCCGAACAATCCGGAGGCGTCATCAGCCGGCGCGGCGCACGTGAGCCGGGCCGCACGTTTCCCCGATCGCCGCGCGCCGCCTTCGCACCTTCCAATAATGTCACGAAATAAATATTAGCAACAGGTAGGTACCGCGATCACCGTAACAGCAATTAGGCAAATGGAGCGGCGCGGCGGGAGTAATTGAACTACGTCCTTGTCGTACAGGAAGCTATGTTATGAATGCGCTAAATACACCGTGTAATGCGTTTTTTTTCCATTGCCAGCTTCAAAAATTAATCAAATAGTATGTTTTTTTAAGAAATACTGATTATTTTAAAATATATTTAGATATTATTTAATGTGTAGAAATATTATATGAATGTGATTTAACATTCAATTCATTTTATTTCATGTCACTTCAATTTTATTTTTCTGCAAACAATTACGTTTTCTGACATTTAATTTTTAGGTTACAATATAAACGATTGTAAATGTAACACATTGTTAGTTAACTTTGTTAAAACCACTACCAGATTTTAGGTCTACCGGTTTCGAGACGTACCCGTCTCTTCGTCAGGACCAACACTACACCACTACATTCACAACACTACACACCTCAACCATAGTATTGTTACACTTCCACCAATAATTGATCACATGCGTGTTAGTCTTGTCAGGGACAAACATACACTGATTGTAAGTGTGTCAATCTCGGAAGCGTCCACGGTTACGAATCGTCTATGATATAATTGTTACAAAAATGCAGTATGCAATGGGTGGTTTTGCTATTACCAGTCTCAAAAAATAAATAAATTGTACGAAAGGCAATGGGCGATGATAGCGAATCGCAGACACTAATAGCCGAGCAGTGCCCATTAGCTAACGCACTGCGGCTAGTATAGCCGAAAGCCAATTGCGGATACCAATGGCCGCGCAGCAGTCACTTACGGCCGCCTAGCGGCCAAAATCGCTGCCCGCAGGGCGTAGCACATGCAATCGGCGATTGCCGATATACAGAGTGTAACAGGGCTAGTCTACAATACTTTAGAGGTGGATTCCTGCCTTGATTATGAGTCGAAAATGTTCGAGCAACCATGACCTGATATTAATATTTATGGAGTAATGAAACATCAAAGATTGCATCAAGTTATCAAATAAATATTTGACATTTTAAAGAATAAATTTTAATGTCGTTTTTTTATTAATAAAGTTTTTATACATAGTTTAGAAGGTTTATTTTCTTTAATTTTATCAATCCCTACAGAGTTTGGAAGAAATAAACTCATTTACAATTATTAATACTTTTATTAATGTTAGTGAATCAGCGAAGGAAGTATGTGGAACAGCAAAGCAAGGAAGGAAGAAAAGGGATGCATGGTGGGATGATGGCAAGAAAGGATTAGTGAATGAAAAAAGAAAAGCGTGGCTCTATCTTCTGACAGTGAGTGGAGATGAATATGTGAGAGAAAAAGATGTATACAATGCTTGTAAGAAAATAGTAAAATCTGGTGTAAAAGAAAGGAAAAAGCAGCTGAAAAGTGAGGAAGGTTTGAAAGAAACAAACTCATTTACATTTATTAGTACAGTACCAACCTGGCCCGAATTAAGTATTTTAATAAAGTATTTTTTTCAATATTTCTGACTTATTTTTTACAAAACGTTGAAGTATCATTACAGTTACTTATATCGATTGCAAAAAATTCATTCGTTTTAATAAAAGTTATATAATATAATAAAAACCCTGAAAATTTTCCAAATGAGGCATTCCATCGTCACGTGTGGGACATTTTTCTAGTAAATTGTCATAGATATGTTAAAATTTTTCAACATATATTATATGCAATTTTATATTCAACATATATTATATGTAATATTTATTTTTGAAGAAAGAAACTTATTTAATCTTCAATCAATAATTGAGCAACAGAACATAAACCCTATTTTATTTTATTTGGATGTAATACTCATACATTCTTCTGTCACGGGTGGGACAAAAAAAAAGACATCCATTTAGTTATATATCTGTCGCTCAATTATTGATTGTAGATTGAATTTCTTCAAAAAAAAAAAAATGTAAAGCGGTTTCTCCAAAACAAGCGTAAGTGGGAAAATAGCTATAATTTTTTACTTTAAATAATTTCTGTGAACAATAAAAAAAAATTAAGTCAATGTTACATTAAAAATGTTTTCTGATTTTTCACAGCCGTTCAGAATCTTCTAATTAGAGTGGTCGTATACACTCGGCAAAATGGCGAAGAAAACCCTTACCAGAAGACAATATTGCATTGATTGGGCGCCGATGAAGCCCTACTAGTCTTCTCCATTAATTCCCCCACTTCCGATAATCTCGGCCCTGACCTTTGCCTAGATTGCCCCTGCGGCGACTGAGTGAGCATCTGTAGCAGCAACTCCAATTAAACGGGTCAATTTCGGAATTTACTGGCTTCTTCTTCCCGGTAAAATGTCATTATCTCTCTTTGAGACGAAATTATAGATTAAAAAAAACTTCCCAGCGCCAACCACAAGAATCATATTGACCATCTGTGATTGAAAATAAGTCCTTTATTTATTTCTGCACATCCCATATTAATGGTATCATGACTTAATAATTATTGATCAAAATTGAAAGTATTTTTTTTCTTTTTTTTTTCATTTAATTTTTTTTTCTTTTTTTCATTTTTAAATATTTCCATAATTTTGCGCAATACTGAATTCATCCATACCCCAATAATAATAATTTCGAATGTCTGTCCGAACTTCCTATCAGACAGCTGACCTCATTCCGTTTTCAAAATTAGTACCTATGATTCAAAAATTATTATTATTCCAAAATTATTTAATAAAATTAAAACATTGACTTTGTCTTTTTTCAATAAATAATTCTGAATTAGATTTTTTTAAAACATTACTTTAGTTTAACAAACACTCGACATGTTTCGGGAACCAACGGTCCCTTCTTTAAGAGAATACAAGGTATACTGATACTGTATACCTTGTATTCTCTTGAAGAAGGGACCGTTGGTTCCCGAAACATGTCGAGTGTTTGTTAAAATAAAATCAGTGGTTAAAACAAAGTTACTTGTTTTTAATTTTAATAATTTAAAATGTTACCACAAAGTGAATTTGCATTTATTGAAGAACATTACTTTAGTATGTTATTAATATTTCAGTTTAATGAAAATTAAAACTAATAAGGCACCTATCCATTACTATATCGCATATGGTATTAATCATTAATCAAAATATAGGATTTTCCATCCGGCACTAACGCTACCAGATGGCTCAAATAATAATGAAGGACATTATAACGAAGCAAAAAAGCATAATTCCCTATTTAATAATGTCCATCACTAATGTTATTAAACGCTACGCTACCCTAGATACCGCTGTTCTCACTATCTTATCTGGCCGCCGAAATATATAATAAAAGTACGTAAAGTATTTTTAACTGGTCTAACCTAACAGTATTTAGCTAGTCCTGAAGAATACATTTGCGATTAAAAATTATCCGATGTAAAATATATAGGTTGGATGTCAACTGTGATGAAACTCCGTTAATATAATAATACCGTTTGTATTGAGACAGAAAGTTTTCACTCTTTTGGTGTTAATTTCACAATTAAGAATATAAAATATGTGGTCAATATTATTCATATTTCACTAATTAAAGGAAAAGAAATGAGGAAAAAGGTCCTGTTGGATGAAGGTTAATGAATTCTCAAAAAGTATTATTATATTTATATTTATACTGACACTCAACGCCAAAAAAACAACATATATATATATTATTTTCTCTACAAAAATACATATACATAACAACAAAATTATAATCCATGAGCAAAAATGTAATAGGTACGAACTGTAAACTACCTAACAATAATTATACATTAATCAACTCCACCTCCGAAACAAAATACCTTGGTGTGATCATTGATCAACACCTCAAGTGGAATAGACACATCATTGAACTAGTAAAAAGAATAAGGAAATGTATCTACATATTCGTTAGATTAAGAAATATTTTAAGTACAAAAATTATTAAAAATGTTTATTACACCATTATCACTCTCTACTCATATACAGTGTTATCGGATGGAGAGATTGTTATAAGAAAAATATAAACTCAATAAAAATATCACAAAGGATTATCATTAAAGTAATACTGAAAAAAAATCTACATTTCCAACAAAAGATCTCTTTAAATTGTTTCCAGTACCAAACTTAGATAATATTTTCAAGCAAGTTTCCATATTAAAAATAAGTAAAGAAAAAAACCTTACAGAATACCAAGAATATTTCAAACTTATGAGAAATGGAAACCAATTCATAATGCCTAAATATAAAACAACCCAAATGCAGCATCACTATATTTATAAAGCCATTAATCACTATAATAACTTACCTAACGATATACAATGCATCAGTAACCTCTCAGAGCAAATCAAAAAAATTAAAATTTTCCTAAAATAAAACTTAAATTCTAAATCATTTAAACCTATAGCTTTTTTCAAAATAACTCCTATACTTTCATTATCAATTTACCTTTTTTACTGTATTAATAAATAACTTGTATACACTATGTACCTTTATATTATAACAAGGAATAAGAACTGTGGCTCCCTCATTAGACTCAAGAGTTTCTCTTCACTGATGAGGTCTACATGACTACCAAGTGTTTAAAAAAATGTTTAATCTGATATGTTATCTATAAAAACTGATTTGTACCATAAATTAAATAAATTAAAAAAATAAAAATAATTTAATCCTATTTATCTCCATTATACACATATATTGAATACACGACATTAATCATTTTACAGTGATTTCTAAATAAAATGATCTGAATGGAATTCTAAATTAAAGTGATCTGAATGACTAGGTGGGAACTCGAAGAGATAGTTTCGAGTCAGCTTTCGGTGTGTATAGTGGCAAGAAGATGAATGAGAATAGTAAAAGTTTGCTTGAGGTATGCTTGGAATGGAATTTTTTGACCACAAAAGAATCCATCAATACACATGGGAGAGAGGTAATGAAAGATCAATAAGATTTTGTCGTGGTTGATTCTAGACTAAGGGCCGCTACTGTTGATATTCGAGTGTTTCGGGGCGCCGAGATGGAAACTGACCATTTTCTTGTAATTTCGCGAATAAACTTATTTCAAGGATGGCGGTCCAGAAACAGGACTGTATCGACACTGTCTAGAATCTTCTGTAATTTGAGTAAGTGATCTTAGGATAGATGATGCGTGGGATCATTTAAAAATTATTAAATTGAGAGGTGGATTCCTGCCTTGATTATGAGTTAAAAATTTTCAAGCAACCATGACCTAATATATTAATAGTTATGGAGTAATGCAATATCAAATTTGCATCAGGTTATCAAATAAATATTTGACATATTAAAGAATAAAATTTTAATGTCGTTTCTTTATTCAAAGAGTAAAACAAGAAGGTTTATTTTCTTAGAGAAAGAGCGACTGAAAAGAGAGAAAGGTTTGAAAATGTCTAAGAATTTCGGGGAAAACATTTTCTGGAAGGAGGTGAAAAAATTTCGATGCGGGGTGGAAAGCTATGGTATGAAGGCTATTAAGTCAGTGAATGGAGAAATGTTAATGAGTGAAGATGGATTAAAAGATAGATGGATGAAATATTTTCAGGAAACGTACGAGAGCGAAGGAACTGCAACAGAAGAATCTGGCGAGATTCTCACAGAAATAAGTATGAATGACGAGAATGAAGTCAGCGAGATAAATATGGAAGAAATAAAGTGTGCAATAAAGCATTTGAAGAATGGTAAAGCTGTGGGGTATGATAACGTTGCTGCCGAATATATCAAGGCTGGTGGTATATTAGTAATTTCGTGGCTTCATACATTCCTTAAGGGGGGGGTAAGGTTAATTCGTACAAAAAAAGGCATGTTTTTGTGAATTTTTTGTGAAGACACAGTTAAAATCTCTTTATTAAAACTAATAGTACATTAAAGTATGATATTTGAAAAATATTGTGACGAAGACGAAATATTAAGAAATACGGCAATGGCAGCAATTATTCGGACGTGTCTCGGAAAAAAGTAGAATTGCGGTGTCCATCATAACTTGGTGCTAGATCATCTGAAATCAAAAAATCAAAGTTCATTCGTTAGATAATAGATTTTTCCAGGTAACTCTGGGAGGGTTTTTCGAAATTTCAATTTTTTAATTTTTTGGAACACTTTGAAGGGAAAAACGCGATTTTTTGCGAAAAATATCAACTAATTTGTTATTAAAAAATAAAAATTAATTACAAATTTGAAAAAAACTCGACAGCGTTACCTCGTAAATTATGTACAGAAATAGTATTCAAAATTTCAAAAGGATCGGTGTAGTAGTTTTGAAGTTATGATGGACACCGACTTTGAAAACGTGAGATGTGGGGAAGACGATTTAAAGTTTTGCACACTGTAAAATTCAAAATAAAACTCAACACTTATTTTATACTTACACATAATCGTCGATGCCATGTTCACAGGGCAAAGAGCTTTCATCATCAGCATCTGTTTGTCCTTATCTACGCAAAACTCTTCCAATGCAAATAGCACGTCCGGTAGTCCTCAGGTGAGCGCGTCTCTTAGCTGCCCGAGCAGGTATAGAAAATCAGTCTGAGTATAGCTCAAATGTTCATAATTTCGTCAATTTTGCTCCGATTGACTTGAAATTTTGACACAATATTCTTACGATGTTATACATTCATCTAAAAAATTAAAAATAAAATGCAAAAAAAAAAAAGTTAAAAACCTTACCCCCCCCTTAATCAATGTTTGAAGGAGAGCCTCACACCTTTAGACTGGAGAAGAGCAGTTATTATGCCTCTCTACAAAGGTAAAGGGTCGAGAATAGAATGCGGTAACTACAGGGAAATCAGTCTTTTGAGCTCGGTTGGCAAACTTTATGGAAGAATTTTGATAGAAAGAGTAAGGTCGGTGATGAAAAAAAAGGTATGGGACGTGCAAGGGGCCTTTGTGGGTGGAAGAAGATGCATGGATCAGATCCCCTTTCTACGAGTGTTTACGGAAAAGTTTTTAGTGAAAAACCAAAAACTTTTCTGTGCATTTGTAGATCGGCAAAAGGCTTATGATAGAGTTATAAGAGGAAGGTTATGGAAGGTACTCTCTAGTTACAAGGTGAACAGTAAACTTATACAGGTAATTGCATCCCTTTACGAAGGAAGTACTGCATGTGTAAGAATCAATGGGTCATTCACACCATGGTTTGATATTACTAAAGGTGTCAAACAGGGTTGACTAATGTCTTTATGGCTGTTCAACTTGTATTTGGATAATTGTGTGAAGTAAATGGAATGAATGAATGTAGGAGCAAAAATGAGTGATTTAATTGTATGCTTATTGTACGCGGTTGATGCAGTATTAATGGCAAATAGCGAACAAGACTTACAGAGTCTAGTAAGTAGGATCTATGATGTATGCAAGGAAAGTGACCTTATTATGAAACAAGTAAAAAGTGATAGTATTTGAGAAAGAGGAACGTAAGACAACGTGTGAAATACTAGTAGGTGATGAGTGTTTGGAACAAGTAGATGAGTTTGTGTACTTAGGAAGTATATTCGATAGAAGAGGGAATGTTGAGAAAGATTTCGAGAGGAGAGTGACTGCGTGAATAGGGTGATCGATGCTTTGAACGCAATATTTTCTAATAGAAATATGTCTATCGAGGCAAAACTAGCGATACATAATGGAATTATGGTACCAACACTGATGTATGGAAGTGAAGCCTGGAGCTGGCAGAAGAGGAATGAAAGTAGATTGAATGTAGTGAAGATCCGGTCCCTCAGATGTATGTGTGACAAATCGATTTATGATAGAGTAAAGAATGCAGATATTAGCAATGAATGTAAAGCTGATCTTAGCTAATTATGAGAATTAAAAAAGGGTCGCTCAGATGGTTTGGGCATGTTGAGCGAATGAATGAAGAAAGAATGGTAAGAAAGATATATAATGCAAGTGTTGATGGCGCCAGAAAGAGAGGGCGACCGCGGAAGACGTGGAATGACCAGATTAACCAGATACTGGAAGATGGTCCCGTCAGAAGACTCAACAACCGGCGACCTTGCATGCGAAAATCTATGAATATGGATGAGGCGAGAGTCGTATGTCAGGACTGAAGAGTGTGGCGCTCTATCCTCTCCGCCTACCCCCACGAGGAAACGGCGTGATTGAAAATTCTAATTTCTTATCATAATATGAGTTTATAGCATGGCTACGTACGGTATGATAACGATTAAATATTATAATAATTACTTTTGTCAATTAATTAGAGCAAAGATTATCAATATTTTTACATACAATTTCCAATTGAAGTTATGAGTTTATGAGATAGTTTTGTTCTTCTAAGGCTATTCAATTCACTGTTATTTTTAAATTTAAATCCACTTAACAATTTCTGAAATGAAATTTTTCAAAGAAAACACGGTATTATGTAATTAAGAGTAATACTTAATTAAATTATCGGTCTGTGGTTGACTGTTTTCACAGCATTATTATACGGACGATAATGTAACTTGCAGGTCTCATTATCCAACACCAACCAGATGCTAATTGGAGTTCTTTGACGCAAGAAATATTTATTCAAAGGTATTTATATAAAAAGTATTTAATTAAAGGATCTTATAGATGGAGAGATATTCTTCTTTATACAAATATGTATATTGTTACTTATCGCGGCTGCGGGAGGACAAATGAAAACACTGGAAATTTAGTAGTGATTTATTAGTTAATGATTAATTATTCAATGCATAAAGTCACTCAGCACGATTTAAACTAAACGCTATTCTTTAATCTACGCTATTTCGTAATGTATAACTTCGTCTTTGAACACTTCTTATCGCTAGGTAGCACTTATTTTTCGCTCCTAGAATATTCAATTCTTGCATATAGAAGCCATTTAGGTGCTCCGGTCGATTATTTTGCTTTATTTATCCCTTCGATTATCTCACGACTGATCAGCCTGGCCGTCGCCTAGCGGCTCGCGGCCAACTTAGAACGAACTGTCAAAACACTACGACCCCGCTGCGGCATAGTTCCGGTATTTATGTCTACAAACGCTGGTTTTATTAAAATTCCTAAATTATTCTAGTGTTTAGGAAAAGGTTACCGCCGATTCTCGGTTATTCCAGGCGTTTCCAGAATGTTGTAGATCACCTTAGATTGCTGTAGGCCATTCTCGAACTTCGATAGTATTGTGATATATTACGAGCGATTCGTGCACAATTCCTTTTGCTTGTCATTCCGGGACAATATTTTACAGGGCTAATATAATCTATATAAATAAAACTGTAAATGTTCGTTTGTACAAAATCGATAATCTCTGAAAGTTCTTCATCGATTGCTTAGAAATTTTAGCACAACGTTGCTTTCGAATACGAGGATGTTTTTGTATACCTTCTTTGTTTTTACATACCTACTATTTATTTATATAAATAAAAATGTTAATGTTTGATTGTCCAAAATCTTAATTATCTTATAGTTCTTCAACTATTACTTTTTTTGCACAAATTATTTAAAAAAAAAGTTTTTTTTCTACCATTTCAATAGTATTCAATACATAAATATTTAGATGTACCTACCTAACATTTTCCGAATTCAAATTTTTTGCTTAAATTCGGTTGTCCTTGCTTAAATAAAGCGTTTGAACCAATGAGAAAATGTATTTCGGAGCTTATTGTTTTAAACGACATTATTCTGAGATTCATAAAATCCTTTATTACCGCATTATTTTACAATCTTCTCCTTCTTGTGCCCTGTCGGGGCCCACCGACGTCGGCGATCATCTGGAAGAAAGTTTCCCTGTCCAGGGCAGTGCGGAACAACTCTTTCACGCTTCTTATCCCGGTCCACTCTCGGATGTTTCGAAGCCAGGAATGCCGCCTCCTTCCGACCCCTCTGCGACCCTCAATCTTTCCCTTCATGACGAGCCGAAGGATGGAGTACTTTTCGCCTCTCATTATATGACCAAAGTATGAAATTTTACGGAGCTTTACAATATTAAACACAAAAAAATATTATTCGACGATTCTAGAAGTGGATTCATTGTAAAAACACAGCAAGTAGTTTGCACCAAAATTGTTTATATATAAAATGCACTTTTTGGTTCTCGAATTCGGACGAAATATTTAAATTATATTATATTATATTATAATTAGCTATAAAGCTGTTGGACATAAAAACTCATGTCTGTCTGTCTGTTCTCTATACAAATCTATACCATTTATTCGATCTGACTTATTCTTTAAGACACGGCGGGTAACGTAGGTGACATTTGCTCCCTCCCTCTACCCTGATATATCTTCCATGCAAATCTGTACCGTTTGACCGATCTGACTCAAATTTTGCATACTTATCCTTTAGAACCGAGCGGATAAAAAAAGAGACATTTCTCTCCTCCCTCTTTACCGCTCCTCCTCCCTTGATATATTTTCCATGCAAATCTGTACCGTTTGACCAATCTGACCCATATTTGGCATACTTATTCTTTAGGAACTGGCGGGTAACATAGGTGACATTTCCCCATAAACACTAAAGTCCCTGCCAAATATAAGACCAATAGGGCAAAGGAACTTAGCAAGGCCAAAACAAAGATGAAGAGGTAACGTATTTAAAGAAATACATGTATTGGAGATCCAGAACTAAAAAGAGTTGGCACAAGACCATGGTCAGTGAAAGAACACTCTCGAGGAGCCAAATAGGTTTTTTGAATGATTTTCGTGCACGATTTTTGTGCAGCCAGAGCACAAACACTACTTCTTTTTGAACATTTTGAAGCGAGGCTATGCGCCTACTAAAAGTGCTGAAAATAAACATTGGCGACACGCGATGGTGCACAGTCAACTGTGATGGTGGATTGTTAAGCATTCAATTCGGAGTAATCTCTCTGGAGTATTCTGCCACATTCTATTTCATGGTAAGTGTATGGCAAAAGGGCCTAGAACATTCCACATGCTTCTCGTTACCTCTAGAATGAATCTTTCGGAAAAATTGTCCTATATTAGGAATCACGCGACGCGGGCTCGGGAAATTCAGTTTTGAGGTTAACCAGGCGACATCAACGTGATACTACCGAGCGAACCAGCGTGTTCAGTGCTTCTTGATATTAGTAGGTAAGTGATCAGCGCAAGTGAATAAAGAGAAAATCGCGGCGAATTGTCTAGACGAGCGAACATTTAACGGAGTTTATCAGAAGTGATCGAAGGAATAGAAATAGCTATAATTAGTGCGAATTAAGGACAGTTAATAAGAAGTGTGTGAAATATTACTAAGCGAATATAAAATTAAGAACAGCACTAAAATTTAACTCGTGTCCAGGACTTTCTTTGGTAATAAATTAAACCAAATTAATTAATGCTGTTTAAAATATGTTTTACTTTTCTTTGTAATACACACACACACAATATGAGCTATTAAATTACGACTATAGTTTTGAAAGAAGTGACAAAAAGTATATAGGCCATTGTGACAAAAAGTATGTAGGCCAAACCACTAGAAACTTAAATACATGCATAAAAGAACATCGCCGCTGCTTAAAAAATAACAATTTCTCCGAATTTGCCAATCATATAATTAACACCAATCATTCTTTCGATAGTCACAAATTAAAATTACTCCACTCGGTTCCTCATAGACGATGGATAATGAATAGTTTGGAAACCGTTGAAATCCTAAAAAATTTAAATTCTGGAAACACATTAATAAATAATATCACATTTCAGTCCAGTTCACCACTCCTAGAGCTGTTCGGCGAAAAAAATACCCTTCCCTGCCGCGCGCCCCCCTGACCCCCTGACCCCCCCGACCTACCCAATTAGATTGATAAATTTTGTATTTAAGTTAGTTATTATCTATACCTGATGATGAGAGGGACTGCTCCTCTCGAAACTATAGTTGTAATTTAATAGCTCATATTGTGTGTGTGTGTATTACAAAGTAAAGTAAAACATATTTTAAATTATAATGTTGCACCACGAAGTATCTGCCAAATCTTTCAATGATAATTAATGCTGTATTCATTTGCCTATTTGAAAATATAATGTGTGAATATTTTATCCAGTGCGGGATTTTTTCTACTGATTTTGTAAAGACATACGCTGAGGCTGTTTATGAATTGGTGATGTGAAGTGAGGCGACTGGAATCGAGGTGACATGATTCCAGCATAACGCAATCTTATGTGACTTGACTATTGGTTGACGCGGCTGTGAATAATTTTGTCGCAAACCCAAACTAAAGTTGCATCATCTCGACAATAAGCGATTTCTTAAACCTGTGACCTCAATTATTTTAGACGAATTTGCAACGTTAAAATCGAGTTGTTTCCTTATTTTTGTGTAGTCAAAAATGTAATATAAAACGTACACAGTACAACTTAAGTAATTAATATTATGTACTTCGTAGTTGTGCATAAAGCAGCTAGCCCATAATTTTGTTAAAAATGAGATGTTTTTTCATTCAGAAATTAATAATAATAATGTTGATTAAAGTAATAATACCAACAAGTTTTGAATATGTTGTCTTTTAATATTTTTTTTATTATTACTAACAAAAATATACAGAGTGTAACAGAATTAGTCCACATTACTTTACAGGTAGATTTCTGTCTTGATTATGAGTCGAAAATGTTCAAGCAGCCATCAAGGGAATTAATTTTTCATGTTCAATATAAGTAACTGTTATGATAGTCCAACGTTTTACAAAAATAAGTCAGAAATATTGAAAAAAAATACAAACTTTGATGTTGCATATCTCCTTAACTATTTATTATAATAATATAAGTCATGGCTGCTTGAAAATTTTCTACTCATAATCAAGGCAGGATTCCACCTGTCGCGCACAACATAGCGCGGCATTTCTACGTGCTGTGGCAACGTTGCCATGCGCACGGTTATATATATTATTAATACATTAAATACATTAAATAATAATCCTTAAAAAAATACACGACATTTATTAAGAACTAGCGGCCGCGCAACAGATTTAAGCCATGTATTCACTACGGGACAAATTGTCCCTCAACAGCACGCGCGGTATAGAGTCTACGTGTCGTTGCTACGTCGTGCACTGTTCCGCGACGTCGCGCACAACATAGCGCGGCATTTCTACGTGCTGTGGCAACGTTGCCATGCGCACGGTACCCGAGCGAGCTCACTGCAACATTACGCGGAGCGTCAGTACCACGTGGTATGTTTACAAGTGAATACGCATGCGATGTATCTGTCAAGATGACAATGCGGGGAAACGAAATTGTTCTTGAACTCATCGAGCTGTATCGATCGAAGATCGCATAGAATGTCCGTCCTTCTTTCTCTTTGCAGTAAATAATTTCGCATTATCCTATTTTTTCTCCTCTTACGTTTCGATAAACTCATTAACATAAACAGATACGCAGTTGTCATCATAACCTCATAGGGCGACATTTCCGTGACGTGTGGAAAACAATAATTATTTGCAAAAAGGACCTTGTTTTTAATAATATTCAATTTACTACAGTAAAACCTCGTTAATTTGAAATTGCGACCCAAAAAAACATTTCGAATTGCGCGGAACCTCGTTTTCGCCAAATGAGATACCGCAGCTGTCATTATAACCTCATCGGGTGACATTTCCGCAACAAGATATGCGAGTCCCGGTGTGTACACGTCAAATGACCGCGTCATTGTCCCCGAAACATGAGCGTAGATGTTGATGCGACATGCCGAGCGGAATGTTTCGCGATTTGTCCCCTAGTGAATACATGGCTTTAGTTACAACAAATGTGGCGGTAAGGTGCAATTGTTTTGCAAAACAATGTTTCCATTGAATACAGGTGGATGCGAAGTCTGGGAAAAGAGTGGGGAGTAACTGCAAGTAAATAATTTCATTAAAGTTCTAAAATACAATTAGAAATTCTTGGCTTAGTTCTGTATGATTATTCACGTACCTATTCACGATTTTACTTTATTTTCGGAACAAAAACTAATAATAGATGACAAAATAATCAAGATTCTATAAGATATAAAGAAAATTTTTAAATAATTTCGTGTAACATTGTGAATGGCCATTTAAAAAAATATATTAAATAAAATGATAACTTTGTTTACTTTCACTATTTCTACATAACGATCATAACAATTATTATAAGAAGAAAAATAGAGACAAGGATCGATGAACACTTAAGGGGAATAAAAAAAATTACAATTCAGAAATGGCAGACGACGTGAAAACTGAAGGTTATCGTTTTGATAATAGTGGCGTAGACTTAATCAACATACGTGAAAAAAATAAATTAAATATTTAAGAAAATTTAGCGATCAATAGTAACAAAAATGTAATCAATATTCAAACTCTATGTGTTAAGTTCTCCCTCTTAGTGACAACGCCCAAATACCCACCCAATCCTCACGCCGTCCTTTAGTCTTAAGTTTAGCATTAGTAACATTACTGAAGATGATTCGTTATCATCGAAAACGTTATAAATCAATAGTAAATTATTTTTGCTTCCAGCTACGAGACACCTGTATGTAAATCATAATTTTAATTTCTATACTCATGTTTTGGTGCTATTCCTGATACTTTTTATAATTTGCTATTTATAACTAATATTGTTTAATGTATATTCATTTAATTTTATGTTATATTTTTTATGTAAAAGCCTATACACATTGCTGCTCTTTATTTTATATTTTTAACTTCTATACTCATGTTTTGGTGCTATACAGATATTGTTTAATATATGTGCTTTTTGAAATTAATTTTATATTCTTTACGTAAAAGCCTAATGGGCGTATACAAATAAATAAATAAAAAATATCTTTTTCAAACACCATGCACGATTTTTGTCAATGAAAATCTAAGTAATGAATTTAGGTCACGACAAATACAATGATTCACTTATTTTGAAACAGCTTATATTTTCCTTTATTTACTAATGCCCGGAGGTCTTTTCCGAAGTCTATTTTAGGAATTTCATTTGTTGCGAGTAAATTATTTACACTGATCCTATATTTGGAGTTCAATAGAGGATTACCGCGGATATTTTGGGATTTCTAGTGTGTTTATTTACGGTTGTTTGGTCAATTGGAATTCGTAAAAAAATGAAGAGTTTTCTAGAAGGTACTGTTCGATTACTAGTAAACAATTTTCGAGAAAAAGTTAAAAATAAAAAAATAAAGTTGATTTGACATCAATCGGTTTAGATAGCTAACGTTTTATTGGATGACTTGATATTGACGGTAATATTGTGTGTGTTTGTGTAACAGAATTTTATTTATTTCATTTTAATTGTTTAATTGTTTTAAAAAGAAAAAATAGAGATGTGAACACGGAATACGTGCCACATCAATATTTTTACTATTTTCAAATTAAGCTAAACGCTTGTGTTATGAAAATAGGACTAACTTGCTAGTCTGGAGTGAGGTTCGAACCCGCGACCTTTGGATCACGAGGCGAGTGTCCTAACCACAAGACCATTTATAAAATGTTTGTATATAAATTTTGGTACACAAATTTTTGTATAAAAATTTGTGTACCAATATTTACATTAATACATAATTAAAATTTACATAATTAAATTACAATAGCGGGTTTATTGCCAGTTGATAAAACTTCTTATAATAAACCACACAATTTAATGGAACGATTAAAATTGATTTCCGTTATACAATGTTACTGAAAAAACCCAGTTCTACGATAACGAGACGAGTAGAAGATGACTAGGAATAAGGAAAGGTTAAAATAGGTTTTGGAAAAGGTATAGTTGCTTGAGTCTATTTTTGAAGATTTTTATTATTTATGCGTACTTAATTGCACAGCCTAGCTGACTGTACTTTAGTACTATGAATGGGGATAAATAGTGAAATATTGTCAGCTAAAGGAGTGGAAGGTCATGATTAGATAGAAAGTTGAATTTAGATTTCAGGTAATAAGGTGAGTGAGGATAGAATACAGTAGAGATAAAACATGAAAAATAAATGAAATCCAACAGTTTACTCGATGTTTACAAAATAATAATAATTGTGGTATGCGTGGCATATGAAAAATAAATATTCAGCTAGTCTCGTTGTCCACACCCCGAATTGACGTTAAAAAACGTAAAAGATAGATAAATAAATAATTAGATAAATAAATAAGATAGATAAATTACGTCGTACGTGTTATGACGTAATTGATCTATCTTCTTTAAAAAAATAATAACGAATATACGGAATACATGTGTATAACATCAACACTCATTTCAAAAGGACTCTCGCCTCGTGATCCAAAGGTCGCAGCTTCGAATCTCACTCCAGACTAGCAAGTTAGTCCTATTTTCATAGCACAAGCGCTTAGCTTAGTTTGAAAATAGTAAGAATATTGATGTGACACGTATTCCGTGTTCACATCTCTATTTTTTTAAAAAATTAAAAAAAAAAAAAAAAAAAAAAAATTAAACTCAACGCTTGTGCTATGAAAATAGAAATAACTCATTCTTCTGGAACGAGGCTCGAACTCTCAACCGCCAGATCACTAGGCGAGTTTTTTTAGACCAACTTATATACGCACTGTTTTTTTCCGGTACACACATAATTGGAAAAACTAAATACATATATGTGGGGTATAAAAGCAAAGGCAATATCCAAAAAAATTTAATGCAGTCTTCGAGGATTACTAATTTATAATGTACTGAATTCGAGATTTTATAGGAAACATAGCATATAAATTTATAGACAACATGATTGTGGAAGGGTATATATATATATACATACACAATAAATCTAGAATTCAGTACATTTTTAATTAGTTAACTTCGGTGACCGCAAAAAAAACGTTTTTTAAATTTTTTTGATATTGCTACCTTTGCTTTTATACCTCACATTATTGTCTTGCATTTTCTCTTCAAAAATTTTTTGGTAAGAAGCTTGAACATATAGTACGTACACATCCACTGAAACAAATGTCATTTCTGGAATATCTCGCATTTCTAGTAAATGGTCTTCCTGAGAAGACCTACGTTTCGGCACGGTATCACGTGCAATTTTATTAAGGCTAAATCAAAAAAGCCTCCAAAGTTACCTTCTCAGGGAGACCATTTACTAGAAACGCAACACATTCCAGAAATGACATTGCTGCATCCTACTTATGAGGTCTGTTCAGAAAGTAAACAATTTGAAGTTTGGGCCAACGGAGATATTTAGTAACGTGCGGTTGGCGGAATTGCGTTCGGTATAACTTACCCTATAACCGTATGTTTTTGGAGTTTTATAGGTATTTTGTTTAGTTTTCATGTTGTTATTTGAATGCAACGTGTTTAAGCGTTAGATGCGATTTTTGTAATGTGAAATTTTCAAGCAATGGTGCATCGTAAAATTTTGCGTGAAAATGGGAAAACTTTTCAACTGATTTCAACTATTGAAACAATCTATGGAAATGATTCTCCGGGCCGTACATAGTTAAACATAGTTTTCACGATTTAAAAGTGGATGTCGGTCTATTGAAGGGTACCCTTGACCACGAAGGGCATCGACTTCGACCAGTGTCACCTACGTTAGAAATTCAACGATCTGGAACGTGCAAATCGCCGATTGACTGCCAAGAAAATTTTCAACGGTCACGTCAAAAAATCTGCCAAAAAAGACCAGTTCCTGTAGTTTCCTTACCCCAATCTGTGCCCGCATGCTCAGCTTTGTCAGTTCGTCAATTTTGTGTCAAAAATCACATAACTATCCTCTTTCAATCTCACCACACGCCGGACCTGGCTCTGCAATTTTATTTTATTTATAATCGAAATTATAATCAGTGCTGAAAGGATTTTGTTTTGAGGTTATTGAAAACAAAAAGAAAATTCGTCATGGAACTTAAAGACCATTCCAAAGAAGATATCCAGGACTGCTTCACAAAACGAGAACGCCGGGAAAAGTATGTGAATAGGAGAAAGAAGTAATTTGAAGGAGATATGGACCAATAATCATTGAATTAATAAAAAAATTATCAGTTATTATCTGAACAGACCTCCTAGCTACATAATTTTTTTTTTTTCAATTTTCAATTTTTATTTATTACATAATATGTATATTACAAACTTTATGTTCAATGCATACATATTATGAATTTATATCTAAAAATATACATATACACATATACATACACACCCATATACATATATACATACATACATACATATACACATATAGTTTAACCTTCTCTAATTTACTGACAATAACAATCACTATCATCTTTATTGACCTTAGGTATGTTTTGATTTGTTTGCTGTGAGTTTCTGGCTAAAGTTCTCGCATGCCTTCGCAACTTTACTCAGCAGTAATTGTAGACATCTCACATTACTTTGAAGAGTACCTACTCGTCAGCACAGCGCAAGTTATTTAATACCTTCCCATCTAATCAACTCAATAATAAATGTTTGGCTTCTAATAAATGTTCATTGAATATCTATCTATTCAGAGTATAAATTGAAAATACAAACTAACTATCTTTCTATCACACCGTTTCTCCTCGAGGATAAGCAGAAAAAACGGAGTACACACTTTTCTTTCCTGACGCACAACTCTCCCATCATCCAAATTCATATACCTTCTAATGTAAGTTCGTCGATTTTGAGACCATGTTCCAGTGTCTGATTTACCTTGTCATGCTACGTTTTCCGTGGCTGCCCTCAATTACAGTCACCGTCACCGTTATTTCATAAATAACATATTTATTACAAATTTACATGTAATTCGTACAAATCATTACATTTAATAATTATACACATATAAGAATTTTTATCAAAGATTGTTCTAATTTATATTGTATCATGTAGATTATACAATTTAAGACCAACATTACTAACGTATAAAATTGAAGATTTGTAAAAATAAGAATAATTGCAGACTTAGCAATTAGTTTATATGACCCTGAGGAAGGAAATTAAAATAAAGTTTTATCAAAGATATCGAAAAGGTATTTTTTAATTTACAGTAATGGTCCTAGAAAAAAAGTTTTCCGTTATAAAAAATCATACTTGAATCGAGTTGTATTTCAAGAGTCAAGCAAATGAATTAATTATCTTCCCTTGTAATTATCGTTAGATAAGTTGTAAGGGTAAAGGCCGATGCGGAACATACCCGGTTTACGTGTCTACCAACACGCCCCCTGCGGCCCCGTGTGGAACTGAACGGAGTGGCGTCATAGTATTCCATTCATATTGCTGCATCACCTTCGGCCACAAAGTTTCCCAGGCCCTCCTCGCCCCTCTGCGCCGCGCAGCCTTCACCGAGGGCAACCTCCCGAACCTACTCTGTCCCGCCAGTCGACGAAACCTACTTCCAGCAAACGGGAACCTAATAATACAGGAGACTTAAAAAAATATCACGTTATGATTTGTTTTGGATTCTTTTACAAAATGGTAAATTTACTCGGCTCTCTTCCCCTATCCGGGTTAGCTCGCGGCCCGGCGATCGGCTTCGGGCTGTGCGACGTATTGGGTCACTGGGTCGCTTCCCGGGAGAAGCAAAGCGGCTCGGTGCCGATTATGCCTTCCTCCGTGGAGGGGTGCCGTGACGTCACGCGGTCTTCCACCCTCCCGATGATGAATGAATGAGTGACATACGTAGTTGAAACAGCCCCAATCCGTCAGGTGTCGCTATTGGGATGTTTGTATTGTTCGACGCAATGTTAATGAGAATAGTTAAGCCGGTGTGGAAAACATCCGCGATTGGATTATTGTTTACCCCTTGCGTATCCAGAGGAACTGTCAACAATAATTAATTCAACGCGCGTCACAGTGCAATCATTCAGATCGCAGTAGAGTAGGAGAAATAAATAATTATAATATTCGCGGATATCGGAATTAAAGAACACGTATCATAATTTTATAAATAAATTCCTTAATTACCCATGTATCACTTGCGTTGTCAACAAGCAGGAATGCGTAACGAAATGAAGTTTTCTATGAAGTTTATTTTAATGAAGTTTTATAAAATAAAAAATGATATTCATGCCCGTGTCATATACATGTTTTTAATATACGAACACTTGTGGTTTATTGTTACCTTATAACAATTATTATTTTATTTATTTATTTATTTAATATTCTCGAAAGACCAATAGCACAAAAAAGAAGCATAGAAAACATTAATATAATATAGATGGCCAATTACAGGTCTCCACTTTTAGAAATATGTTAATAATGATAATTATGTTATGAAATAAACTTAGGCGTATTAAGAATAATATAACAAGAAAGAATAAAAATTGAAACAAAAGAAAAATGGCTTAATTATTAGCAGAAAAACTTAGACATGTTAAGAGTAATACAACAAGAAAGAATAAAAAAAATTAAACAAGAGAAAAAGAGACTTAATTAGTTAGCAGAAAAATGTAGGCATGTTAAGAATAATACAGCAAGAAATAATAAAAAATTTGAACAAAAGAAAAAGAAAATTAATTATTAGCAGAAACACTTAGGCATGTTGAGAATAATACAACAAGAAAGAATAAATAAAATTAAAACAAGAGAAAAAGAGAGTTAATTAATAAGCAGAGAAATTTAGATCATGAATTAAAATTCTCATTCAAAACAAATTATGAAACCAAAAAAAATATAGCAATCTGAATTTCACTCTTAAGAAGAATTAGAATAAGAAGAATGTTAAAACAGAATCGTGCCAAAATATATATAACGCAATAATAGTTCCCCACATCAATTACTGTAGCAGTGTACTATTTCTGGCTAATGAAGAAGAATTGAAAAAATTAACAATACTCCAAAATAAAGTATTAAGAATTTACTAAAAAGAAATCGAAACACAAGAAACAACATCAAAGTGATGCTAGAAAGCTTACAGATAATGACATTTAGACAAATAATTAAATTGAATGTACTTCTATTTACATATAAAATTAGAGACACAATAATACCTTTGAAATATTAAGAAAAATAAAAAAAACTCATCATGAACATGACCACTATACAAGAAGAAAAAATTATATAAGTTTATCATTCCAAAAGAAGAAAGATGCAAACTTCTATCATGTACAGTAAAATAAAATTATATATGAAACTACCAGGGGATATTAGGAATGAAAAAAATGTGACGACTTTTGAGAAAACATACTTGATACTTACTTTTGAATATACTTATATCTAATGCTGTATCTATTAGAAAATATAAAAAAATACAGAACAGAATGGGTCTAGACTGGTTGACTCATACAGAAGCAGCGCAAGACAGGAGAACATGGAAACACCTTGTCGAGTCTTTGGGCTCTCGACCCTTCTAGGACAAGGGGATGAAGATGAATGAATGAATGAAATAATATATTGTATTAAATACTTTAAGAATACATAAAAACAATTCAAACAGGAAGGTATCGTCTAACATTTTGGTCAAAAATAAATTTTTAATAATTCTTAGTGGTTTAGGAGATATCATGAAAACAACAATTGATTTGAATACAAAAAAGGTTCAGAGTGTATCAGAGATAAACATATTTTGTTCATAATATTCTCACTCAAAATTAAAACTTAAACGTTAACGCAGTTTTATTTAATTCTCTGATGATATTTTGTCACGTCTTGATAAAATTTATTTTTACAAAATCCGATGACGATATTTTAGTCTAATCTTATGTAGAAAATAAAATAATAAATAAATACATAAAAATTTCTTACCGCCCATTTAAATTTTTCCACAAAATACTCACGTTATACACAGACCGCAAACGCAGAAAAATAAATTATAACAATCAAAACACGGTAAAAATAAAAATAAATTAAAAACATTAAAAATCAACATCACGAGAAATATTTTTATAACATGAACAATATTTTTGGCACCTGATTTACAATATAATTATAAAATGAACCTTTCATATGTACGTATCCATTTTATCAATGAAATCCTGTTAAATTTGTCACCTGGCAGTTTAAATCCCCGCATAGTAATAAAGATTTGCAATTATTTGCACCATTCAATGATTTGTAAATATAACATTTGCAAAAGGGGTGTGGGGCGGATATTGCGGTCCTCCCAAAAATGCTCCCCGGGTGAACTGTTCACCATCCGGCCAAGGAGGCGGTGCATGACGTCACGCACCGGGCCGTACAACCACTACCGTGACCCACATCTCGGGGCCGGGGTGCAACGCGAACGTTCCAAATTTAAATTTATAACTAAGGGACGGTTCCAGTATATTCCACGCACAATACTGATTCATGCTTTTGTCTCTTCGAAGAAAATACGGACTTCTTTATTTATTTGTATCCTGGCCATCTGTGCCGAGATGAGCAGCTGACAATATAAAGAGAACAAAATAATAAAGGTATAAAAAAAATGTATAAGAGCTATGAGACACCTGTATATGCATAAAATAAACAATTACTGAACATGCCAGTACTGATTATTTATTTTTGTTATATTATATTAGTAATACTTAAATTGAGCTAAAAATGAACTTGTGAAATTATTCACAGATTTGACATTTGGATAAACTAAGTGATACACATCCCCTTTTAAGTACGTATAATTTGTGATGAAGTGGACAATAATATCGAAAAGGTAACGTAGGTATGATTACTTTTATTTCATTTATTTATCACAGTACTCTACAGATTATTCAAATCTGTAGAGTACTGTGTAATATGTAAATAATATCATCGTTGACGTACATATACAAATATAATAATTTGTCATCAAACATTTGTATAAATTTCACTTATATCACTTAAGCCATATACCGTGGCCAATTGAGACTTTTATACATATTTTCCATATAAATACCTACGTATCTGCGGGACTTCTATAATTTATTTTAATTAATTAAATAATATTCTTCCTCTATATTAAACAAAGAAAAGAAATCACGATTTTAAACATTTTAGTTATAAAAAATATATTTTATACTAATTGAATATTGACAATATTATCGATTAATAGTAACAATGTGATCAATATTCAAATATCATCTATTAGGTCCTTTCTTCTGCGTCTAATGACCACGCCTACACACCCACCGGACTTAATATTCTTACACATACTTATATTCACCCCACTCCTCACGCCGTCCTTTGGTCTAAGTTAGTATTATTGTAACATTACTGAAGATGATTCGTTAGCATCGCAAACGTTCTAATCGTTATGTACAAAAAGTGAAAGTAAACAAAGTTACCTTTTTTTAATACATATTTTCAAAATGGCCTTTCACAAAGATACACAGGAAAATTTCGAAATTTTTTAGTTATTTTCTAAGTGACAATAATGGCTAGAATTGAGCTTATCCAATACATATACGTATTATGTTTTTTTTATGATATTATTTATATTATGCTTTTTTGGAAATGAAAATGCTCTAAAAATAGCACTCTAAAAAGTAGGACGTGCGTTCGACTTCAGTCAGACGCTGGATGAATGAACGAGGTAGGTACAGTAATTCGTATCGCTGTAGGTACAAGATAGGTCTTTACAATTGAATTCAAAATCAATACCGAAAACAAAAAGTCTTCCACTAAAAATTTCTTTTGAATTCATTCTACTACTCTTTAAAGGCAAAACAAATTATATTGTTACTATCGAGTGTCGACCACCCTGAATTTGAATTTATTTCAATACCTTCACCATCCCCATAACTATTGATGTTAGGTCAAGGTTGCTTGAACATTTTCGATTCATAATTAAAGGAAGATTATAGTCCTGCGAGGTTATAATTTTTTTACAAAAAAACCCCGTATATGTCGAAGCTACTTACCTATATGGGAGACGTGTATATTTATCATAATATAAATAGATTTGTCTCCGTGAGGCTAATAGAAATATTGTTAAAATTTTTGTATTTTCATTAATGAAAATGACCCTACAGACAAGCGTCCAGTAAGAGGATTTGTAGGTCTGGTTTCCTTCACTATTTTATCAATTTTACTATATATGTCATGTATTATTTGTTGTATTTATCTTCTTAATTGTTATTTTGTATCTTCTGTTTACATATTATATTTTTTTTACTTCTTACTACTTTCTTTTTACTTACTTACTTAATATTTTCTATATAATTACTTGTGGTATTTTCTTATGACTTTTGCATTTATATTGTTAACACTGTTTCATTTTTTCTCATTTCTATACACCGAGATAGTTATGATGTAAATGCCAAATCAAGGCGTGTATTATTAATAAATAAATAAAATTGCGAAAAAGAAATTGTGATAAAATTGCGAAACAAGCTAGTTACTTTGTTAACTAAAACGTGAAAGAACTGTGTTAATCATTGATTTTTAACAATTAGCATTTGTGCGGGGACGCTCCGGGTTCACTAGGAACGTGCACTTACTTTTTATTCTATCGTTCTACCGATGACACCGACGGCTGTTGTACCACAGTATACCAGAACAGTAGTTTATCTCCGGCCTGTCGGCGAGTTATCAGCCTACTAATGCGTTGACGCTAGGGTTGTCACTTTACTCGTGGCGTCTGAGATTCCGACGCATAAGGTAGAAACGAAACCCGAAAATTTCTGTAATTAGTATACCTAGTTTCTGCACTTAAATTGCATGAACGCTGATTAACATCAACGTAGACTTTTAAAAACTCACAATCTTTGTGATAAACAACACACCTTTTTAGTAAAGCACCACAAACATAAAAAAGACATTTTTTTCAGGAAGCGCATTTTTTTTCTAAAGCGGCGGCTGCGAGCGCGAATGGCACCGAAGGCACGGCCCTTACTGCCGCCGCCTTGTGCCCCCATATTCCATGTCAATGTGTGCGTCACAGTGTGCGTACACGGCGCCGAGCACGTACGCACACATTCTAATGGGTAGCGGCCAGTTTGTATGAAGACGTATTACTGTTCTTAGTATACTGTGGTTGTACTGTCCAAGTTTGCTGAAAAGTTCAAACGACCGAACACACATCACTGGTTCCACCCTTCGTCTAGCGAGGCTATTCTTCTATCTCTAGAAGAATATAATAATATTCTTCTAGAGAAGCGCTATTGTCTTTACGTGAGTTTTGCCAATAAAACCACAAATATGTGGTTTTATTGGCAAAACCCACGTAAAGACAATAGCGCTTTCTATATATTGCTGCTGCTGTCTATTTTATCTGCTTTGTTTTTTATTAAATATTCTCACGGGACGTGGCTGTGGGAGGCAAATGAAAAATACTAAAACAATTTACAGTTTTTATTAACATACCAAAGTCACTGGACACAAATTTAGTCGGAACACTTTTCTTAAATTTATATTTACTAAATATTTCGAGAATGTGCCACACATTTATTATTACACTATTTCTTAATTTGCAACTGTTTTTGTGGCTTCGATTAATTTCCATTCATTATTCGCACGTAGACAAACTTCTTGCCCGTCGGCAGGTACTTAATTTATTTATTATCGCTGGTCATCCTGCGCCCGTACTTTGGTTAAACATCATGAATAACTGACTCGCCCTTGAATGACTGACGTGGTGCCTTTGTATTTTATACGTTAATTCCTTCGATATTTTACGATAACTACGTTCATTATTCGAACGTAGAAAAACTTTTTGCCCGCCAGCAGGTACTTACTTTATTTATTGTCGCTGGGCGCACTGCGCTCGTACTTTTGTCAATATCGAGTGACTTGTGGAGCATTCTAGACGATTCCTAAGTGTTTTACAGTGTTTTTGTCGGTATAACTGATTGGTAAATTTTGAGGCAGCATGTAAACTCTCCCGGTTTTATCATCTCGTGACATCTTAATAACTAATGAACTTTACAAAACAAGGAGCTTTTGCGAAAAAATATTGTTGTATTTTTTGAACAATCTCTTTATTTTTTATAATTTAAATTTTAATGTCAGTTATTGCATATACAATTTTATAGTATGTAGGTAGAAAAGTATAATTTAAAAACGATCAATTTACAGTAAGAACCCCTCGGTAAATCGGCCCTCGAAGTCTCTGGGTTCTGGGAATGATTCCCGGTGAGGTCTCAATATATCTAAGTGATTTTCTTAAGCAAACAATTAATGTTTTTGAGAATTAGTAATAGGACCTTGTGGTTGTAGGGTTAAAAAAATGTGTAATTTAAAAAATATATATTTTAGAATTGTAAATAAAAGACGTTTGCTTAACTTTGCGCTTTACTCTTAAGTCTAGGCTAAAGGGGACAAGAACGTCCATAATTTATAAGACAGTTATTAGAAGAAAAACAATGTCACAATAAATATACAAATTACTAAGTTCAATAACCAAAAATACGGAAATATTATTGGTTATTGAACTTATATTTTTTTGGCGCATTTAGTGTAAATTTGTTATTGTAATGTTCCGTACGCAGCATGTAGCGAAACATGTAGCGGAAATGCTATACCAGAATTAACATATGCATTTTCAAGACATTATACTCCCAATAATATATGCCACAGTTCGAGCTTTGGCTATGTGTATCTAAAAATATATAATAAAAAAAAATATTGATTTCTTGTCAAATGTCAGATTCTGTTTACATGCGAGTTCACGAATGTTGCGATCGTTTTTTAAGAAAGTTTTTGTTTTCCACAATAAATATTTGTGGTTACATTTTTCTCTATGCATGCGT
Source organism: Agrypnia vestita (assembly GCA_016648135.1). Lineage (NCBI taxonomy): Eukaryota > Metazoa > Arthropoda > Insecta > Trichoptera > Phryganeidae > Agrypnia > Agrypnia vestita. Next base: position 63,258 of record JADDOH010011746.1, read on the forward strand.
TTTAATTTTATTATTTAACATACATGATTTTCACTTTTTTAGATAAGACCTTTCGAAAATAACAGGGAATCTACATGGCCTAATTAATTTGTATTAAAATGGACGTATTGAGTGAGGAGTTATGGAGTGTGAGTGATTTTTAAATATTTGTCATTAAAATATTAAAATGGGAAACAGAAAGTAAATTTTGTGTTTCTTTATTTTTTATTGTTGCCAATATATTTTTATCTCTTGCAAAACTGTATTTACAGTTTAATCACAAAAATTTGATCACAGTGTATGTACATTTCTTTAATTAATTGTCCTTAAATTATAAGATAATATAAAACTACAAATTTTCAAAAGTTTTGTGCTTTTAAGTATTCACTTTACAATTCACAGTAGTTTCTCTTTAGGGTTTTTTCTATATTTATTTTGTCCCGTAACATTTTTATTCTATTTGGTAGTTTGTTGAATAGTTTTGGTACAACGCACTGTTTGGTTCTGTCTCCGTAATAATTGTTTGTTTTTTTATTTCTAGTTTCTTTTTCGTTCTTTGTCTTGTCGTATATTCATGTTGTACTAATGTTTTAAATCTCTCTCTGCCGTATTATTTCATTGCCAGTTTATAATTAAGTTGTCTTTGAATCAGTAAGATTTTACACATTTTGAATAGATTTTCTTGTTGGTCCTTACATGCTTCTTTTTGTTTTTTACTTGCTATAGTTATAATTATTCTTAGTTATAGTTGTTTTTCTTTGTTTAAATATACATCAATCTATTCCTTTATTCACTAATTTTCAAATATTAAATTAAAGCATTAAAAATACGAAAGTTCTTGAGTTTCGACGGCCGCTTAGAATCTTCTGGCTTGTATCTTCCGGGGTATTGTGGCGTGTTTTTAAGCAAGCCAATATTTAACCACAAAACCAACACACACAACAACGCATTAGTCCCGATAATGGACCATGCAATGGGATCCGAAAGGTCGGCATAATACCCAAACCAGAACTTTAAAAATATTTTTTATCATAATTAAATATGTATTGACATTTGATGGATGTGTTGACGTTTGTCATAGAAAAACGAATATAAATAATTACTTCACATCTATTTTTCAGTGATGGGATAATAAACACATTTTCAATTTCAATGCATACATATAATGAAAGCAGATAGATATATAGAGATAAGAGTAGAGGAGATAGAGAGAGAGAGAGAGATAATAGGATAGATAGATAGAGTATGAAGAGAGAGAGATATATATAGATATATATAGATATATATATATATGATATAGATTATATATATAATAATACTAATATTAAAATAAGAATATTTAATCAATTAAAAATAACATAATAATAAATAATAACAGTATCACAATTTTAAGAATAAGGCGTTAAGTCCGAGATTTGACCGAAGAAAGTAGTTCTTGCTGGAGAACATAAAAAAGACCACAAGAACCCACAGTCATGAGCCATGAGACTAAGAGAAAGTGGTATTAAAGGAGTAATAAGTATAAAAACGTTTTCCTTACAATTAAGTTGCATCGCCAAACGGTTATGAACGATTTCCTTCTGGCCGCTTACGCAGGTGCGTCTCGTACATAACGCCCTTAGCTTATTCGGCCCGCCGTCATAAGCCGGTAGCACGGCACCGTCATAAACCAATTAAAATTCGGGTTGGCAGACCCTCCCGACGTCACTGATTTTTAGAAATGGTTATGACTCTCATGTAGGCACGATGTTATACAATAACCGAAAATAATAGAATAGAATTGGGAGAATAGTAAATGCAATAATAATAATAGATTTATTTAAGCGTAACAAGGTTGAGCGAATAAAACTAAATATTTCTCATATATTCTCATATTCATAGCCAAAAAGCGCGAATATTAGGATCTTTAAACACTCCCATATACAACAAAACAGACACACAACACCATTACACTTATCTAGGTGTTAAAATTTTCAATAATTTACCAATGAATGTCAGAACTGAAGAAAAATACACTAAATTCAAGAAATACATAAAACAAATACGTAATCAAATAAAAAAATTAAAAAATAACTGTACTCGAAAATAATTTGTATACTTGATTCACTAATATTTATTTTAAGACGTTTATAATTCTCTACATATACGTATTGTTTACTTTATATTTACCTTTACGTAGGTACCTCTTTATACACTCATTGATTTACTTTAAAAATATTTTTTTTCTTAACTACATTATATTCAACAGATATTATGCATCATGTACTCTTGTCCCCAAACACAAGTTTTAACTGTTCTGGGGACAGTTAAGCAAATATACTAAATGTAATATATAAAATCACAGTAACGTGTATATATTTTATTTTCAATAAAAAATTCAAAAATAAAAAATAAAATAAGTAATATAAAATTGAGTGGTCCATCACATAATTATACATCATGATATTAATATTACATACAAAAGATAAAGAAGAAAAGAATAACAGTGAATATAATGTAATGCTTCCTTTTAGACAAAAAAGGAAGTATTACTATTCTGTCGTAACAAAATAAATTTAAAATAAGTAAATATTACATATTCCGTCCTAACCAAATAATACGCGAAATCGCACACGTCGAGCGAGGCGGCCGGAGCCAGCGCGCGTAGGTTACACACACAGGCTTACGAGTCACACACACTATGATAGTATCCCTGTCCACTGCCGTCGCGGGGCCTCCGGGCAGGAGACGCAAGGCGTGCCGTACGGGCCGCGCTGCCATACTCTTGGAGCAACTGTACCGGCGCGCAACCCCCCCCCCGCACCCTCTTCCGCTCCGCGCTAATATAGGATAACTCCGCGCCCGGCAAGCCAGTCTGGACCAGTCAGTCTTCAAGTCACCATCCGGGAACCGAGCTCTGCGGTGCGTTAGCTACGCCGTCCGCCCTAAGCAAATTACGGCCGCCATTTGTATAAAAGTTACGGTGCCGGAATTGTTCGTTGTAAATTTTCAAATGTGAGCCAATAACATACCTCTCGCCGTGTTACAAAGCTAAACAGTGTGTTCAAACGATTTAATAATATACTTCCCGCCGTGTTACAAAGCTAAACAGTGTGTTCAAACGATTTAATAATATACTTTCCGCCGTGTTACAAAGCTAAACAGTGTGTTCAAACGATTTAATAATATACTTTCCGCCGTGTTACAAAGCTAAACAGTGTGTTCAAACGATTTAATAATATACTTCCCGCCGGGTTATAAAGTTAAACAGTGTGTTCAACTAGTTTAAACGCATATAGTAACTAGTTCGTCGTGTGAGACAATGTCGGTCTCACAATAAATACATTATAATAATCGTTCTCTATGTTTTTATAAACAACCAGGGTGAAGTAAACCAAAGTTAAAAAAAAAGGGTTCCTCGCAAGCGCCTTGAGCCCCCTTTGCAAAAAATATAATACATTACTATTGGCGTCCTGAACATTCCCCGCCAACAAGGGGTATAATAAAAACAATCGTTTTCGTCCCCTATTAAACAACGCCTGTTCTTTTAAGTTTTAATAAAAATACCGTGCTTTGGACTTCATAAGATTCAACCGTCATTGGCGTCTTCTTGTTTAAAAATCACCATAAACTTCGGGCGCCCGGTTCGGGCATTCCGATCGATCAGCTGACGGAGGACAACCGTCCGCCGACTCCTACAGCTGGTCAGGGCTGGCACCCTTACTAAGGGTGGTCGATCCACTCCATACTCAGAAGAAAAACTACAGGTTTCAAGTGTTTGATTATACCTATACATAATTTACAGCAGCCAATTATGGCCAATCTATAACATTCGCAAACTATTTACAAAAAGTTATAACCAAGTGACATTAATCGAACTCAAGTGATGTAACTTTTAAAATAGGAAACACAAAGTCTGTTCCAATCCCTGTTCCTACTTACTCTTACATCCCATGAGCCTCTACTGGGCCGACCTCTGGAAGCTTAACTATATGTAAATTAATATTCTGTATTGGACCCGACTGTGATTAAATTCCGTTATAAAGGAGTATCCATTTTGACTTTAGTGGCCACCAGGGTCATACTTGATAATTCGGCGCTGTGTTTTTCCTAAACCTTTTTACTATTGTATGTCATTGTCCCGTATGAAACCATGTTTATAAACTGTATAGTATACTGTAAAATTTGTGCCTTTTGAACTATTCTCTGTGTACTGAACTGACTGGATAACATCTTTGTAATTAAACCTCATGTAAAAACCATACAGGCCCTGTTCTTTTTATTTTGCTTTCTCCATACAATTCCCCAACCAATCTGAAAGAAAGTAACGGGAATGGACCACAACCATTGAGGCTTAGAATCCTGGTAAGATAACCCTGAACGTGGTTGGTCAGTTAGATCGTGTAGAAGAAATTCTACATATGAGAGAGCAAGTACGTTCTCGGCAACCGCGTTCAGGGGTTTATTGAAAAATTGAACATTTCACTGGCGCCCAACTCATGGGCCACCCCTTACAGATTTCAGATTGGTCAAAAAATGGTTACACATTGTATGGATAAAGTAAAAAAATAATGTCAATCAGTACACACTCTTTTATGTAATCTTGTAGAACTCTAGCATTTGTTGTAAAAACTGTTCCACTTTCCTCCCACATCCTAAGACTGTCGTACCGCGTAAAAATAATCGCCATTAATTACCAAAATAATTCGCGCCATTCCCCGTCTACAAAAAACACCCACTGTACGACTCATAAGTTTTGGACCACATCGAGTACACTCGGGCTCAAAAGTTTTGATACGCCTAGCTATCATCGTAATTCAAATTTCAATTTTCTAAATCAATATCTCGGCTGCTTGCAACTACAAATATTACTCAAGTTCACCACTAACCTTACCATGGAAACCCTTTCTAGCATTCCTAATTACCAAACTGCTCGTTTACACACGTTAAGAAAGGCTCTTCGCGAGCAAGGAATAACCCCATTATCTGGTTTGGCCGCATTGCGCGAGCAAGCCAGACTACACAACGAATCCTGCACGCAACCACATGTGGCTCCAATCGCCCATGCCCATGCGTACGAGGACCTGTCTATGGCACCTGAACTAACAACGGATACACCTTTGACAGTAACCGAATCTACTACAACCGCTACCCAGGCACCCTCATTATTACAACCAGAATCGCGATTAAATATTCCAAATGTCAACTTTGGCTCCTGGCCAGTCACTCCTTATTCTGGCACCGGCGACGCGCGCGAATTTTTAATTCGCCTAGAGGAAATAGCGCGCGCGCGCTGCTATCCCGTCCAACAGCTGACTCATGTCCGTCCAGAATTTTTAAAGGATAGGGCGTTAATTTTCTATAGGGCTACTATTCGAGCAGACCTATCTTGGAACCAGTTCAAATCATCTCTCCTCCATAGATTCGAGCGGCCGGATTATTCGGTCGACAAAAAACTCGAAATATGGACATCGAAACAATCCGATTCCGAAACAGCCGCGGATTATGTGACTAGAATCTTAACACTAAACCACATCGTTGACACTCCTCTGTCAGAGGAAGAACTCCTTCAGGTCTTCGGCCGTGGACTGCTCCCGAGGTTCGCAGCAGTCCTAGTCAGTTCGCGACCCACGTCGGTGGCCGCCCTAGAGTCACTATGTTCCGCGTTCGAACGACTAGACTCTCCTTCGTTAAAAGGCCCTCTCGGACAGCCTCCGCGCAAGGCCCCTAACCCAAGAGCAATTGCGTCGGCCCCTACTAAATCAAGATCTCCGCGCGGCTTTAATTGCAACGAGCGAAACCATTTTTCTAGAGAGTGTCCCCGGCGACGAAGGGCAGCCGGTCAGGCACCGCCGCCAAGACGGTCGCCGCGCTTACAAATAAAAAGTGAAGGCATACAGCCCAGTAAACGCCCGAATTCGGTGGTTCTCTTCCCCGATGTATCGAGACCACCACCTAACTTTCCATACAACTCAAAAAACTAATGTCCAGCCAATCTCCATACCGCTCGAAGGAATGGATTGATTGGCTGGCCTCAATCAGA
>JADDOH010011747.1:0-44835 GCA_016648135.1 Agrypnia vestita
TTTGCAGTTGCTCATAATAGACATCTGCCGTAATCGTCTGGCCAGATTTAAGAAAGCTGTAGTGAACGACACCAGCACTAGTCCACCAAACGCTCACAAGTAACTTTTTTAGAGTCAATTTTCGCTTGGGGCATGGTTTGGCTGGTTCTGCAGGGTTCAGCCATTGCGATGAGCGCTTCCGATTATCGTACAGGATCCACTTTTCATCACAGGTAATGATTCGATTTAAAATCCCTTCATTATTGTGCCGGTTGAGTAATGCAACGCAGCAGTCAACGCGCGTTTGTTGATTTGCTTCACTCAATTCGTGAGGTACCCACCTTTCAAGCTTTTTCACCTTACCAATTTGCTTCAAGTGGATTAAAACAGTTTTATCACTAACACCGCAGCCTGCAGCTAACTCGGATGTGGTTTGCGATGGATCCGCTTCCACATAGCCTTCAATTCTTCATTATCAACTTTGGTCTCCGGCCGTCCACGGGGCTTGTTCTGCAGGTCGAAATTTCCAGAACGAAAACGTTGGAACCAAAAACGCACTGTGTTTTCTGTTGCGGCACCGTCGCCATACACATCATTAATCCTTCGAGCCGTTTCTGCAGCACTGGTGCCACGGTGGAACTCGTACTCGTAAATAACGCGATATTTCAAGTTTTTCATTTTGTAAACTGAGTGACGCAAAGAAAAAAACAATTGAGGAAAAAACAAATGAATTATAATTTTCAAAACACAAATACATGAGTAAATAGCTGTATAAATTTGGATTTGGAATTCCTAACCAAAGAGAAGATATTTGAGATCAAATTTGCCAGTACGGCAAAACGCCAATTTCATATGTAAGGACCTAATATATATATATATATATTGATTACCTGATGAATATGTACATTTTTTTACAAAATTATTTGTAAATATGTAATGTAATGATACTCCTCTACTACACACGAGTTTATGACACTCGTGTAGTAGATAAACATACATTCATAAGTAACTGTCACTACCTTGTAAAAAAAATTTAATTTAAAAAAAAAATGTTCGTGATTTTCCACATGCAGCTTGAATGAACGTTGGTATTATGACTACAATTTGAATGAGTAAGATTCTTTAATCAATCATAGGTACCTACATTGTGTTTCATATCGACTGTCGCTGGGAGGTCACGAGCAGTCATCCCAAACAGGACACCACCGACGCAGTCCTTGACCCTTCGCATTGTGCTCGGCTGAACTTGGCAAAATTTCAAGGTCGTGCGAAGAAACAGATATATTTTAAATTAAAAAAAATTCTTTAACCTTTCAACGCGAGAAAAAATATAATTATCACTTTGCAAATCAACAAAAACAAAAAAGTAACACATAAAAACCATGTTTTTATTGTACTCCCTTTCTTTGTAAAATATAAAAACAATTAAAGACGGATTAAAACATATAACATAACACTAAACTTACAGTAGTTTAATATATTTCTATAATGTCAGTTGTTTTAAGCTTTGATAAGACACTTCATGCTTTGAAGATTAAATTCTTTGTCAGTCAATTTAGATTTTCGACATTCGTAATGAAGTACCTATTATGTATACCGACGGAGTAATTCAAATTTAGAAAATATTCCGCGACGTTATCGGGCCGCCTTTGCTAATAATCAAACTTTTGTAATGATTCCAATTTGAAAAAATTTCTAAAAATCCGAAATTATAGTATAATTTTTAATTTTTTTTAACGAAAATTTGATAGATCTTCTTGATCGTCGCCACGAGTCTGCTTGCAAAGTTTCAGCTCGATTGGATCACGGGAAAAGGGTCAAAAATCGACCCAAATTTTTTTCGACGGCAAGCCGGCAAGCAAGCAAGCAGACGCCGCGAATTATTATATTTATTATTATCACTTTGAAAATCTATTTCAAATACTTCTTATATTGCGATAAATGATCGGCCGTTTTCTAAAAATAGTAATATTCTTATTTTTGTATCTTGACAGCTATTGTACAACATTGTGACGCCGTCAGTGTTGACGTTTTAGGTTTGAAAGGTTTGAAATTAATGAATTTGATCAATCGTAAATTTCCAGGTGACCAAGAGACCGGTACGTCTCCAAACCGGTAGACTTAAAATCTGCGTAGGTACGTCGTTACGCAATAACATAACTAACATCTTGTTAATATCTTTTTTTTTGACGCAATTAATGTGTAATCACACGATGATCGGATTCCGGATCTACAAAAACACAAGCAGAATCCGCTACGCGGGCGAAATAGAGACGGCACTGTCATTTTTTTAAAATGTGTTTATTATAATGTCGTTATGTAAGTAATTGATTCAACTCTAATTGATACACGGAACCGTGCGCCGCCGCGGTCGGCCTCGGTTCCGCAAACTCGGCGATTGTATCATCGGCGTCTCTGCTGGTGGAAAAAACGGGCGAAAGTGACTATCGGAGTGAGAGTGAAGAGTCTCTGCATGAGAACGGATCGTCTGCGGCTCGTTCCGTATGAAAATTGCCACAATAGGGTAATTTTACATTTTACAGATATCTATGAAAATATATGAAATAGATTCAGAAAAATAAATTATATTTTGTAACTCGGTATGGATGGTGTGCGATAATGTTTTCATTCAGGATTTTATGATAAAAACTAGCTGCGCCCGCGCGGATTTTTAGTACACTGTTTGGATCGTCAGTTTATCGAATGTACAGGAACGTTCTAGACACACCGACACATTCCACCACTCAATTTAGAAACTTATAGAACTTTCGGGAATTTTCTAAAACTTTCTTCTTCCAGAAATTTCTAGAGAAGGTTTTTCCGGAACCTTCTGGACTCACCGACACAGTCGGCGCGCCTGTTTTGAAACAATCTGAAGCATTTGCGGCCTTCCCATAACAAAACAATGTGCTAGAAAGCACATTTTCGTCACCCACTCCCACCCACGCACAGCCACCCCCACCAAACTCGCATATTTTCTATGTGACACCAAGGGCTATCCACCACCATAACCAGCGGTGGGTGGTTGTGGAGAAAACTTGGCGGATAGGGAAACACGGGTTTCTTTATATATATATATATATATAGATATAGTGATGCAAATAATACTATTTTCACGAATACGAATACGAATATCGAACTTACTGTTCGGCGAATACGAATACGAATAATTCAACAAGGTAATAAATAATACACTACTGTTTTTTTTTACTAAGAGATTTAATAATTAAAATTTACCACCGGCAAATATATGTTCAAAAAAAACATTTCTTTTATCCCCTTGTACATTCCCAGCGTCGAAAATAAATATCACTTTTTTCATGCTTACGATTTGAAATTATTTTATAAGAGTTAACACTTTTACATATAACGGAAATAAAATGGAACGAACAATACGGATTACAAAACAAAAACGACGTGAAATGAGCACCTACTTATTAATAACCCAACGAAACTAGATGAAAGAACTCATGTTATGCTGTGAATAATGTTACAATTGACAACTTGAGAACTGAACAAATCCATTCATTCAACATTAGGGGAATCGCCGATAATATAGTTATAAATAGTTTTTTTTTAATATTCGTGATTATACCTATTCGGCGAATACGAATATTCATATTCATTGCGTCGCTAATAAAAATCTTAAAAAATACGATTCCATTAATACGCGATGTGATTGGTCGTGACGTCATTTAGCAGGAATTACAGATAAAGCATATACTCTATGGTGTTTGTCACTGTAATTTGTTTCGTTTCTATGGTCACTTTTCGTCTTCACTTTGTTTTTAATCGTGTTTGCTTGGTGTTTGTATAGATTTTGCGGTGTTTGGGACCTAGGTATTTTAATATAATAAACTATCTAAGTAATGGAGAACATTCAAAATAATGGAATTTTCACAAGGAAAACACTCGATGCCTTAATGTTGGCGTCAGATGACATAAAAATTGATACATGACGTCACTTGCGAAAACAAGCGTTTTGGCGGGAGTTTAAAATGGTGATTTTCAAAATCGTTTTTTAAATGTGTAAACATGTAAAAAAATCTTTTTAATACATGTTTTTTCTACAATAGTGTTAAGATTTTTCTATTTTAAAAAAAGAAGCAAAATGATGCTATTCCCCGGTTCCGTGCGAGGAAAACATCAATTTGTAACAATTCCATCGGCAGGCAGAAGGACAGAATCGAGATTGAATGGATCGAGGCAAAAATTGTTAAAGATGGCAATTTGCAGAAACGGAAATGATTGTCGTGTCCTAATTTGCGGCAATTCGTATGCAATGGCGTTTGAGCGCAGCGCGTGCGGGCGAGCGATCGTTTTTCATTTGATTCAATTACAGTGGAAAAATATATAAATGGATTAACGTGACAATATTCCATGTCCCAAAATGCGGAACGGATGTAACGAATAGGCACACCGCAACTTGTAGTGCGAAACTTTTAAACGAACTGAGCCATTATATTAACTTTTAAACGAGCCGGCTTGTCTTTTGCAAGACGTTAGACTATCGTGAAAGTAATTTATATGGGATATTAAAAATTCATTCACCTACAAGGCAAATAAAATGATTAAAACCTTGAAGAATTTTGAGCCATATTTTTTTGCCAGGTTTTAATAATTTTATTTGACTTGTATCAAAGCGAATGACCTTTTAATATTTAATATAAATTACTTTCAATGATAGCGTAACATTTTACAATGACTGTATATTTTGAATTATCTCTGGTAGGTTATCGAAGATTTTGAGTAAATGGTTAAACAGTTTTGTGAATTATTTTCAATTTTTAATTATTATTATTTTCAGTTCTCTAATGTTGTCGTATACTGTCGCCTTTTCTTGTATTGCATGAATGAAAATTGTTATTTAGTTTCATCCTGTTATCAAAGAATTTGGGCAATCAACCATGTCTAATTTTAAATATTTTTACCAAAATATTTAACACTACTGATAAATTAATATAAATATTTTAAGTGTTTTTAGGCATAGAAAAAGTATGTATAAGCCGTGCGTACGACGCACATTGTTTCGTTGCGTTGATGTTTACGGGTATAAACACCAACACGACAAAACAATGTGCCTCGTACGCACGGCTTACACATACTAATTTGATTAAATGGAAAGAGGTCTACGTTTGTGTTCACTGTGTAAGAATTTAACAAAAACAGTTTCGTCAAGATACTGTCGGATATCTGCTCAATCTGGCTCACTGCCATAGTCAAGACTAAATGATAGACGCAACAGTTAAAGACGTGGGTAGACTGATTGGCGCATATCAGCGCAAATGTGATCAGTCATGAGCAAAGGTCTGTCGGTAAGCACTCGCAAGCAAACCCTGCCACTCCATGACAGAATGAACACGCCCGAAAACGTCTCTCCTGCCAAGGTGTTAAATTCTATTACATAATGCTCTTCCGAAAAATTTAAAGACGGTTAATTATTTAACACCGATATAAAAACGAGTGAAATTATATTAAACAAATAAAAAAAACTCTCATACGGATGTCAACCGATTCTCGTCACTTGTTAGTGCGCAAAAAGTGTAGGAGAATCTTGCTTCGCATTGAATCGAATCAAAGATACGGAACACATCAATGTCCAAAGCGATATTGCTCAGCATAGCTGCAGCTTTCCAATAGGCATAATTTATTTATTTAATATTTTAAAAAATGAGGGTGAACAACACTGTTTTATTCCACTATATTTATTTTGAATTGTTAGAACGTTTTCGGGATTTCTCCCGTTGTCAATAACAACACGTTTACAACTAAATTAAAATTAATTCGAGAGAGAATTTATAGGGATTGGGTGGGTGTAATGGTGGTGGGGGTCGGGGGCGGGGTTAGAATGGATAGGAGTGGAGAGGTTATGGGCGGTATCTGGATGTTAATTATATTTTTATTATTTATTTCCAAAATCTCCAAGATGTCCATTCTTCTTCCTTTATTGCACCCATATAATAATTTCGAATCAAACTTATGCCCCTCCATTCTGGCATGCTGTGCCTTATTTATTTATTTAGTATGAATTTATACATATAAATTAAGTTAGTTGCTTCACTAGACCTGAAGCAAATACCTGTACAGTTTAAACGTTAGAAAATACTACATATTAGAAATATACTTTTAAACATTGTACATAAGGAATAAAAATAAAATAATTTAACTTGATTAAGAAAAAAACTAACCCATAAAAACCAAGTTTCTATTACACTCTCTTTCTCATTTCCTAGTTAAAACAGGTTTAGCACTTACCCTACGCACTTACACTTACCCTTAGCTCGAGTCGGGCGAAGCGAATTTTTATATTTTGACTGTCTATACTTCGATTTTTTAAATTAAATTTGTTAGTATAGAATCATATCCTGACGAAGGGGCCATGGGCTCTGAAAAATGTTGATGTTTTTCAATACAAAAGTGGCGAATACAGAGTTAATTCTTATTAATTATATTAATAATGTCACCACAAAATTATTTTGCTGTTTTCGAAGAAGAAATATGTAATTGTTTTATTAAATTGTGTGGTTGGTTGTAAGAAGCTGCCAACTGGAAATAAACCCGCCATTGTATTAATATGCATACAAGAAATGAGCAAATAAATAAATAAATAAAACTTCGAAACGGTTCCAAGATTTATCTTGGATCTCTAATAACACATAAGAATAACATCACAGAAGAGATCCAGAAGCGAACGGTGAGCGCGAATCGATGTTATTTCCGCCTACAAAAGCAGATAAAATCCAGGCGCTTACGAGACCAGCGCTCGTATATGCAGCTGAGTCATGGGTACTGACAGGGAATAAGTCAAGAATACAACCGAACTTGAATTTTGATGAAAGAAAAATTGTTCCTGGCGTAATAAAGGGTCCTGATTATATAAATGAAGTCAAATTTTCCCGCTTGCTGGTTTAAAAGCAGTTATTTGAAGTTTAAAAATGACACATTTTGACACTTCATGCCAAAGATGCCCATATAATAAAACAAACCATAGAAAATTAATGTTAAGTCTAGATAAGGTAGGGAAAAGGCCAATTTTGTATTAAAAATGGAAATAAGTGTAGGGGACGTATCCGGTATGGAAAAGGCCAATTTTTTGTTAAAAACGGAAATAAGTCTAGATGAAGTATCCGGTAGGGAAAAGGCAATTTTTTTGTTAAAAACGGATTCAAATTCGCAATGATTTTTTCTTAGGTAATGTGGGGCAGTGGGGCATACATTATATTGCACGGGGCGTGGCGCAGCGCGCCGGCGCCGACGTAATGCAGGATCGTATAGTTGACATGTTTGATAATGAATGGGCCCACTTATGATAAACGTGATTTGTCAATTTCTATGAATAAAACAGCAAAAACATATATTTTGTATATGCATCTATGGCGTGAAGTCAAAATGTATCATTTTTACTTCAAATAACTTGAAATAACTGCTTTTAAACCAGCAAGCGGGAAAATTTGGCTTCATTTATGTAATCAGGACCCTTTATTACACCAGGAACAATTTTTCTTTTATCAAAATTCATATTCGGTTGTATTCTTGACTATAGCCTCCGACAGGGAGGATTAAGCGAACACATGGCGTTTTTAGAGGCGTACATTTGGGTCGGTTCTAGGCAATGGACTTTGGAGCAGACCTACAATAACGAGCTCTACACTTTGTTCAGAGCCGAGTGTCGCTAAATTTATAAAATTTAGATGACTTCGGTGGCTGGGTCACGTGGAGAGAATCACTGAAAAACAAGCACTGAAGTCCCTGGTGAAAACGAGATAAACAGGGCGAAAGGGCTTAGGAAACCAAAAAAAGAAGATGGAGTGACAATGTATCCAAAGACATATCTGGCTTGGAAATCCAGAACTGGATACTGGGTACAAAATACATAAAAACAATACACTACTATTTAAAACTCAGCCCACTGTCTCAATTACAAGTGTTTTCGTTTATTTCAATTACAAATTAGCAAAATTCACATGTTTATTTAGTGGTGTGCGGTCATGTAAGAAAATGTAAGTAAATAATTGAAAAACTATTGATCGAATTATTTGTATGCATAGTCTACTTTTTTTTTTATTAATTACACCGTTTTTTACATGTTTCGGAAAAGCTTTTCGATCGTCAGGGTGTTTTACAAATGTCAAAATGTCAAATCTTTTGTTTTTCTAAATTATATGTAAAATTATTTATAAATTAATATTATTGCTGAAGTTCTTGATTACTCACAATTATTGGAAATTTTTTTAGTATTGGGATAGTAGTTAAATTTAATTGATTATTAATAATATTTTGTTTATTGTTACATGTCATGCTTTACTAATATCTAATGATTCTAAATTACTCAATTTCAGGCTAAAATTATTTATGTGTAAAGTAGAAAGTCCTAAATTTTTGATTTGAAAATGGTAAAATCCTAATAAATGATTTGCAAATTCAGAAAAACCATGATTATTCAGACATCTCAAATGCTCTTTCACTCTTACATGGAAATTTCGACCGGTTTTTCCAATATAAAACGCTGTACAATCTTTACATGACAGTTTATAAACACCTGAATTGTTAAATATATTATCTTTATCGTTTTAATTTATGAGTTTCCCTATATTATTATTTGCAAATCGAATATATATAATTAAAACCAAAATAGTTAGAATTAAAAAATAACTGTACCCCAAGAATAATTTGTATACTTGAGTCATATCTATTTTATGATGTTGATATTTCTCTACACTGTTCCATTTATTGACTTATACATACTTATCATTCATGCTCTTGTGTATCATGTACTCCTGTCCCAAAACACAAGTTTTAACTTTTCTGGCAGTTAAACACGTATAAAAAAAACGTAATATTCACTGTCACTGTAACATGGATGTATTAATTTTATTTTCAATAAAGAATTCTATTAAAAAAAATATACATGTATATATTATATGTAATTCCAGTACTTGTATTATAATGTATAAAAAGAAATACATCGTGTATGCAAAAAAACGCATACAAGATCTCAATGAAAACGTGGCATTCGAGATTAATTGCCAAAGAGTTTATTTCCGTAGCCGATATTACGCTGTTGGCAGCAGTCTAGCCTTTATTCACTTTTAACCCGCGAGTGCACGGCCCTACAACTTATGACCACACCACGACACGTGTGTAAAAAAAATCGGCGACACTTTTAACAACGTGAGCCACACGCACGCATATTTCAAATGAAATAATTATTAAAAAAATAATTTCATTTTTTGTTTTAATCTACTATATTCATTAATTACACCCAGGTACATGTTTCGGAAAAAATTTTCCACCATCAGGATGTTGTATAAATATCAAAATGAATCATTACTTTTGTTTTGGGGTTTTCTAAATTATTTAAAAAAATATTTTTCAATATTATTGCTGAATTTCTTGATTACACACATTTGTTTTTTTCCAATAATTTTGTGTAATAATAATATTTAAAAATATTTTTTTTAATAATTTAGAAAACCAAAAAAAAAGACATCATTCATTTTGATATTTGACACTATTTATACAACACCCTGACGATGGAAAGTTTTTTCCGAAACATGTAGGTGTAATTAATGAATGTAGTAGATTAAAACAAATAATAAAATTAATTTTTGAAATGTCAATCTACAAAATGTCAACCTATTGAAAAAATAATAAAATTATTTATTTGTCTGGCACTTGATGTGATATAAATACTGTGTTCTCTGGACATTCTATTTTTCATACTGACTTCCGTTGTATTTAATAATATAGTTTAAATAGATACAGGAAAGTAATTTCTTATGATCTCTTCTGTATAAATTTGATAGCACCATATTTCCGTCATTATATACATACACAAAGTATGTAATATTAATAAATCATCTTCACTCTTGGCTCTACAACCCCTGGTGGGTCTTGGCCTCCTCAAGAGTCTTCCTCCACTCATCTTGGTTAGGTGCCAGCTCTCTCCAGTTCAGAAGCTCCAAGGCAGAAAAGTCTTTGAGGACGCTGTCGCTCCATCTTGATTTTGTTCTTCTTAAGCTTCAGCAGGGAACTTGGTGCTTGATACTTTGATATTTTTGGCTTAAACTCAGGTCTCGTGTTATTTGCATTTTTGTAGAAAAGCCTACTCTCATTCTAAAGCCTGAGTGCTTCAGCCTCTCTAATTTCTTTTAATAGATATCTTATTTCTTTTTGTAATGTAAATAAATACGACGATTGAAATGAAAGTGTCAGAGTGTTCGATTTATTCAGCAACTCTTATATAAAATGAATATTTTAATGAAAGCAGATTTTTCAATTCTTTTTTCATAATAAAGATGCAATTTTAGAACATATTTATTTGATAATTAATACAGATTAGATTAATGACTTTGGGCCAGTTGTATCTAGTTGGTTTATAGTACTTCGTGTAAAGCACAGATTTTTGTGTTTTCCATCAATCAAATGACCCGTTTTTGTAAATATCTATGCTTCAAACGAACTTACTATAAACCAAGTTGATACAGCCAGCCCTTAGAAGCATAAACAGAAAAATCCTGTGTTATCGAAAAA
This sequence comes from Agrypnia vestita, assembly GCA_016648135.1. Taxonomy (NCBI): domain Eukaryota; kingdom Metazoa; phylum Arthropoda; class Insecta; order Trichoptera; family Phryganeidae; genus Agrypnia; species Agrypnia vestita. Next base: position 10,513 of record JADDOH010011747.1, read on the forward strand.
ATAAAAGTCATACCTAGAATTTTAAATCAACCTTTTCTTAAGATAATGATTATTTAAATAATATTTGTTTCCCAGAATCTTTACTAATGCACAGCTTTTTTGCTTGTATGCGCTGCACGCCGCTGGTAAACACCAACACAACGAAACAATATGCCTCGTGCGCACCCTTCAAGTGCTAATTTTCTTGTCTTTTTTGAATGGAAAAAGGTCTACCACCAGGACTCGCATTACATCAACCATTTACTTTCACGCAACTTATTGGTTATTCTATCTACTATAGTAAATCTACATCGATTACTTCTAATAAAAGCTGCAAAACCTTTGCGTAACTCACGCTAGATGACGTGCTAGGATGTAATCCATTTTTTTAATCAGGAAAAACTATCAATACATTTTTTAAGAAATTAAAGTACAACGTTGTTTACTTCTCACGATAACACTTTTGGGCGGGGCTAATATGGACAAGAGGGGGGATGTAATATACGGTGTTTGAATTTTGAGTGTATTACTATTGTTAAAATTGATTTGTAAATTTTCTAAAATGTCTAGCTTTCTTCCTTTTCTGCATATATGGAGTACCTCTATGTTGTCATGGGTGAATCGGTGACCTTCTGCTCTTGTATGGTCAGCCATCTCCGAGTTTATGCTGAAGTTCGTTATTCCCTTTAGGTGTTCGTTTATTCTTGTGTGTATTTTCCTCCCAGTTTTTCCAATGATTCGCAGTTCTCACAATTAATTTTGTACACTCCACTTTTCTCTAGTGAAGTGTTTATTACTTGAAGGTGGCGCAGCAAGCGTCGAAAACGTTATAATTAAAACTTTTTAATTAAAAGTGTTATACCTAGTGAGAAGTAAACAACGTTGTATTTTAATTTCTTAAAAAGTATATTACAATGAACTTCCACAAATTTTGTCACGATAATTTCGAAACATTACTGTCAATACAGTTACCGGCAAACTTCTTGAAATTCTTTGGCGTAGTGGGGGAACGCGCAGAAGACGAAATTTGGGTCTCGTTGATGGAAAGGTAGATGCGCAAACTTCCTCCCACTACGCTGTAGAATTTTAAGATGTTTGCCGGCTACTGCACGTTGATTTTTGGGTGGTTTGTATTATATGATATTTATTGTATTTAACACTTTTGAATATCGATTGCCGAAATAGTTGAAGCATTTGAGGGTTTGTCGGGGCACTGCGCGCGTGTCCCGCGCGACACGCGACCGAACGGAACATGGAACAAGTTTGAATTCAAAACACGGCAATTAATAGCACGTGGTCGAGGGTTAACTGCGTACAGCGGCTGGACCCGGAGGCTGGACTCGTCCGTCTGACGTCGGGCGGTGCGGACGTCCGCGTGGACGTCCTCAGTTTTTATTATTCCTAGTATTTCCTAAGTTAAACACGGGGCCGTATTTAACTTAGGAATACTTGGAATAATAAAAACTGGGATGGAACCAAAGACATTAATTATTTAATGTTGTTCTTTAGGAAAGAAAGTCTCCCTTTGCGTATATTTAAGGCACATTAATACTGCAGTTAAAGTATTACTTCTTTCATAACTAAACAGAACAAAACCCTAGTAAGCAATACACATTTTTTACAATAGAAGTTGACTTTTTACTCCCTTTATATTAATTAACTCGTGGCGTCTGCTTGGTTGACGAAAAAACTTTGGAACGATTTTTAACACCTTTCCCGTCGATCCAATCGAGCTGAAACTTTGCAAACAGACTCGTGGCGACGATTAAGAAGATCCATCAAATTTTCGTTAAAAAAAATTAATAAATTTTAGGATTTTTCAAATTTTCAATGGTTTTTTCAAACAACTTACTAAGGTGTATGAAAATAATTCAACGCGTCTGGTAGACACGGAACCTGATTATAGTACAATTTTGGATTTTTGGAAGTTTTTTATTACTCCCTTTCGTAGCGTCGCTCGACTGAAGCCCAACGCGCAGGTTAAGCGCCAAACCAGTTTCCACCAGTAAATGAGAAAGGGAGTATAACAAAAGCTTGGTTTTTATGGGTTACTTTTTTAAAATCTAGATAAATATCGTTCCAAACCGAGTCGCTTAAGTAAAAAAGTCTTCTTGTAATATATTACGACTTATTTTTATACTTTTTAAGAGTTTGACCTTTTCGTAATTGTTTCAAATTCACAAGCTCGTAATATTTTTTTAAAAATGTCAAACTTATTGGAACCAGCCGTAGAGCCAGAACATGGACCAAAAAATTTAAGTTAGTTCACGTCTGTATATTTTGGTGGTCTTTGGATGGAACCTTATTTTTTGAACTTCAACTCGACTATGGCTTTGATACGGGCGGAAAAAAAAAGAAAAAAGTAATAGGAATAAAAATTAATGAATGAAAAGTGTTAAAAAAGTAACCCATAAAAACCAAGTTTTTATTTTACTGCCTTTCTTTGTAAATTAAGTTTACCATCATGTAATAAAATAATTGATTGACTGAAAATGAAACGTGTCTAGACAAATATCTATGTGAAAAATCTCTAAAAATATCTCTTTATTATTTGATTTCTTCCCAAAAAATCGAAGTGTGCTGTCATCTATGAATCAATTGTCATAAATTTTCGAAATTCGCAGTGAAGTACCTATTATACCTACCGACGGAGTTATTCAAATTTTAAACGTGACGTTATCGGGCCGCCGGCGCCGTTGGTAGTAATCAAACTTTTATAATGATTCCAATTTGAACCATTAAAATTTCTAAAAATCCAACATTATACTATAATTATTTTTTAACGAAAATTTGATAGATCTTCTTGATCTACGAGTCTACTTGCCAAGTTCCAGCTCGATTGGATCACGGAAAAAGGGTCAAAAATCGATCCAAAGATCTTAATTCGGCCTGTAAAGTTTCTATCTCCCTAACGGTAGGACGATCAAGAAGATCTATCAAATTTTCGTTAAAAAATAATAATAATTATAGTATAATTTTGGATTTTTCAAATTTTTAATAGTTTTTTCAAATTGGAATCATTACAAAAGTTTGATTACTAGCAACGGCGGCCCGACAACGTCGCAGAATATTTTCTAAATTTGAATTACTCCGTCGGTATACATAATAGGTACTTCACTACACAAAGCATGAAGTGTCTTATCAAAGCTCAAAACATGTGACATTTTAGAAATATATTAAATTACTGTAAGTTTAGTGTTATGTTATATGTTTTAATTCGTCTTTAATTGTTGTTATATTTTACAAAGAAAGGGACTATAATAAAAACTTGGTTTTTATGGGTTGGTTTTTTTATGTCTTAAGCCCGGTTGTATCAATTTGGATTAGGCCTCACTAATAAAAAATAAAATTATTATATTGAGAATAAGGAGGAATACCTGGAATAATCGACTGGAAATTGCAGGAACAGTCGAGTCTCAGTGGAACTTTGCGCTACCCTAACCTAACCTAACCTAAAAGCCACACGCCAAGTTAGCATTCTCATGAACTTTACGCGAACAATGAATCATGCTTCGTATTGGATTCTGCCCGATAATAGAGTCAGATCCACATGATTTAAAAGCGGTCGACCTTGGTGCCAAACATGGCACTAATGAAACCCCTTATACGGGAGATTGCCGGGATTGGTGCGTATATGGGCACTCCGCATCGGGAGGTTGTTTTATCCGACGCTTCCGTGTAAAATAGACCAGGTACATGTAATGTCGGCTTCGTGATTCACGCGATTTTTCGCGAGAAAATCGTACATTTGGCGAAATTCCGCGGGCGAAAAAACACCGGAAGGAGCAATAAAATAGGGTTGAGTTGAGGTAGTGAAAAAGCATGCTAATAACGAGCAAGTACACACTTGCGTGCTCTTGTCATAGAACAGAGACGCTCTTGTTCAAAATGGCAAAATGTTCAAAATGCAAACTGAAACAGTAAATTCAAGTGAACTAATGAATCAAAACAGTTCCCGAGTTTCCATCCGCACATTTTTGATTTTAGTTTTTATAATTTTTACATTATTTCTTGCTATATTATTTTTACACAGCGGTGATCGAGTATTCCAAAGAGATTCGTGATTCCTATAATAAGTTACGAAAAGTAATGTTTTGTCATCTCCCCAACGCGCCATATTTGTTTTATCTGTCGCCGACTGAAAAGGTCGCATTGATAATCGGTACTAGCCGCGAATGACATTAGCATGCTCATAAGCAACCCTGTTCACATATGCTCAAAAGATACCTCTTCCACCTGCAAAACAATAAGCATGCATAAATCAACCGGCGAATTTGATATTGCATATTTCCATAACTATTGATGGTTCATGGTTGCTTGAACATTTTCGAGGCAGGCATTATCAAGGCAGGAATCCACCTGCAAAGTTCTTGCTAATTGCTACGAGACACCTTGCATATGAAAGAACAGAATATACGAAGTTTGAACGTGCAATGTGCATCCTCAATTTTTAAGGATGCCTAGTCGACAGACAATACATGGAAAAGCTGGTGACGAGAAAGATGGACCAGCGAGAAAGAGGCTTATATCCATCTAATAGATGGCACGGTAGATTGATAGACGGCACGGTAGATTGATAGACGGCACGGTAGATTGATAGACGGCACGGTAGATTGATAGACGGCACGGTAGATTGATAGACGGCACGGTAGATTGACCGGCATCCCGTGATATCCGGCACCTGGTTTGAGGACGTATTACACAAGCGGCAGGTTGAGAGCACGAGCTACAATGTTCGCAGCAGTCACAACAACGCGCAATATATTCCACAGCTATTTTTAGTCGGTTAATACTCAGCCGCTGGTGCACACATTCACATTTTGCGATAAAACCATTTTGTAAATATTGCGCTCGGTTAGTGTTTGTGCGATTGCGTCTCGCTCGATAACAGCTGATCAGGAAGAGAACAGAGAACTGAAGATTAGAAGTGTTCGCCTTGAGAGACCTTCTACGTTTACGTGCACAGTCCGCGCGGAAATTAGTTATTGTCGGCAGGGCTGCGAATATACTAATAAAAATAACGAAATTTTATTTAATTACGAAAGTCCTGGAACAGGTGCGAAATATGTACCAATATCAAGCCTTCAACAAGGTAATAAATAATCCTGTTCTTTTTTTACTAAGATTTAATAATTAAAATTCACCACTGGCAAATTTTTGTTCAAAAAGCAACATTTATTTTATCCGCTTGTACATTCCCAGCGGTCGAAAATAAATATCACTTTCTTCACGCTTACTAGAGGTCGTATTATTAGATTTAATTTGAAATTATTTTATATTTAAAATGATAATTCTATTAAACATTGAAAAACATTATAATAAAGAATATGGCCATACATTTAATATAAATACAGGTTTAAAAAATTTACATATTAGGTCCTTACATATGAAATTGACGTTTTGCCGTACTGGCAAATTTGATCTCAAATATCTTCTCTTTGGTTAGGAATTCCAAATCCAAATTTATACAGCTATTTACTCATGTATTTGTGTTTTGAAAATTATAATTCATTTGTTTTTTTCTCAATGGTTTTTTTCTTTGCGTCACTCAGTTTACAAAATGAAAAACTTGAAATATCGCGATATTTACGAGTACGAGTTCCACCGTGGCACCAGTGCTGCAGAAACGGCTCGAAGGATTAATGATGTGTATGGCGACGGTGCCGCAAAAGAAAACACAGTGCGTTTTTGGTTCCAACGTTTTCGTTCTGGAAATTTCGACCTGCAGAACAAGCCCCGTGGACGGCCGGAGACCAAAGTTGATAATGAAGAATTGAAGGCTATTGTGGAAGCGGATCCATCGCAAACCACATCCGAGTTAGCTGCAGGCTGCGGTGTTAGTGATAAAACTGTTTTAATCCACTTGAAGCAAATTGGTAAGGTGAAAAAGCTTGAAAGGTGGGTACCTCACGAATTGAGTGAAGCAAATCAACAAACGCGCGTTGACTGCTGCGTTGCATTACTCAACCGGCACAATAATGAAGGGATTTTAAATCGAATCATTACCTGTGATGAAAAGTGGATCCTGTACGATAATCGGAAGCGCTCATCGCAATGGCTGAACCCTGCCGAACTAGCCAAACCATGCCCCAAGCGAAAATAGACTCCAAAAAAGTTACTTGTGAGCGTTTGGTGGACTAGTGCTGGTGTCGTTCACTACAGCTTTCTTAAATCTGGCCAGACGAGTACGGCAGATGTCTATTGTCAGCAACTGCAAATCATGATGGAAAAGCTAGCTGCTAAACAACCGAGGCTGGTTAATCGCTCTAGGCCACTGCTGCTTCATGATAACGCTAGACCACACACTGCACAACAGACGGCTACCAAATTAGAGGAGCTTCAATTGGAATGTCTAAGACATCCACCGTACTCTCCGGACCTTGCCCCAACAGATTACCATTTTTTTCGAAATTTGGATAACTTCTTGCAAAGGAAAAAATTCAACTCCGATGGGGCAGTCCAAACCGCCTTCAAAGATTTTATTGATTCCCGTCCGAATGGTTTTTTTAGTAAAGGGATCGATGAACTACCTATGAGATGGCAAAAGTGCATAGATAGCAATGGTACATACTTTGATTAAATAAATATATTATAATAAAAAAAAATCGGCTTTATGTTCCTCCCATACTAAACCCCAATTTCATATGTAAGGACCTAATATTAGTTATAAGATCCTACAAATAAATAATCTAGAAATACCCGAAATTAGGAAAAGTGTTAATATTAATTCAAATATAATAAATAACCAGACTAAATTTGTGCACAACCCACTTTTGAATATTTTTCCACTTTAAGATTCCATCCCCTTGAGATGACATTCCACACTTAACACCTCCGAGCCCCCTCCCCACACCCCTTACCGTCCCCTTCGCCGTAACACACTTACATAGTTTATTTTTTTCAATTTTAGTACACAAACATTCCTGAAGAAGAGAACATTGTTCTCGAAACATAAATAATAATAAAGTGGTGAAAACAATGTGATTTGTGTTTTATTTCAATTATATATTACTGATTTTTACTCCCATTATATTAACTCGTGGCGTCTGCTTGCTTGCCGTCAACAAAAAATTTGGATCGATTTTTGACCCTTTTACCGTGATCCAATCGAGCTGAAACTTGGCAAGTAGACTCACGGCGACGATCAAGAAGATCTATCAAATTTTCGTTTAAAAAAATTAATAATTATAGTATAATTTCGGATTTTTAGAAATTTTATTGGTTTTTTCAAATTGGAATCATTAGAAAAGTGTAATTAGGCGCGGCGCACAGTGGGTCGAAACCTTAATTTGAGGGACTTATTGACCAACTTTCTTTTTTTACTATTTTCTTTATGCGGATGGATAGAGCTCATTAACCTTATCAATAGTTGTGCTATTAAACTTTTTCCTAAACTTTACAGTTTGGGCAAAAAAAAAAGTTTTGTATTTTTTGTATGGAGCGGATCAAATAAAATAAAATTTCTGCTAAGTGGTGACTGACCCTGCTCTGAAACCTTTTTTTCTCATACCTTGTCTAGTCTACCATCGTTTGATGCTATGAACATGTACATAAACTTGCAACTCTACCAGATAAATGGATCGAAAAAATACAAAAACGTATATATTTATAATATTATTTTTTATTTTTTTTTATGTCAAACTAAATATGAAATAGTGAGTACAAGTACATTATAACACAAATAATCAACAAAAAACCCAACAAAATTAGACTAAAAACTAACTAAATGAACACTTAATAATACAACAGCAAACTTATTTAGGGTGTATAATAAAAACTTGGTTTTTATGGGTTACTTTTTTTTAATAGTTTAATAGTAATAGTAGTTTAATAGTTAATAGTTTAATAATTTTCGCAAATTTACCATTAACCAATCTTTCAATAGAACCAGTTTTACAACTCGGTTTTGTTACTTCCAAAGCGGGTCTTAATTTTCATTGGTACGTATTATTACTTCGGCCTAATTACATTTTTGACATCCCTATGGAGATGTAATACATGCTGTATATTTTACTCCATAAAAGGAAACTGGTAATGTGACTCAAAGCCGCCATTATATAGACCAATTAGGTATGTGTGTATGTACACCGAAGATTACAATATACCCATACGTACCATAAAGCTCACTTGGAGGTGATTGTTTGAGGATTGAGAAAGGTGACGAAGATTATCACTTGACGTTTTTCCGTCGTTTCTTTCCATACAACATGCGCTTATCAAACACACTACGCGGACGATCGGTCGATTAAATTACTTTGCCTAACGCGGCGGAAGATACGCTTAGTACGGCGCACGAAAGACGTGAATAGAACAAATCAAATAATTACTTACCAACCCGTAGAACAGCAGTTTGCCGTGTTCCAATTTTCAATATGATTTGAATTTATAACATGGAAATGGACTCAAATGTTTCAATTGAAAATCTACCTTCAGAACAAAAAGATCACACATTCATATATTTCAAAGGAAAATGATGATGACTTCAATATAATGAGCAGGTCTTTTAATTTTTTTAAAAACACAATTGAATTAGTATGTGTAACTCATGCGAACGACGCACATTGTTTTGTTGTATTGGTGTTCACGGGTATAAACACCAACACAACGAAACAACAAGCCCCGTACGCACGGCTTACACACACTAATTCGATTGTCCGTGATTTACCGGTGATTTGTATCTGATTGCCTCGATGACTTTCAACTGATTTTTTGCAATTCGACAGGCAGCCATTGGTACCAGACCACCCTTGTATATTGGTTATCAATCTTATATACCTACAATCAGGTATAAATAACTGTACCGAAAATAACCGGTTAAAATAACGGTTCAACCACAAAAATTCCACATGGACAAGGTAAGTTTTAAGCATACACAACAAACACGGGTTACAAGGCTGGCAAATGCAATTAATTTCGAGGTACCGAAAATGAAAACGTCTTTTGGACAAAGACAATTTGATTTCACTGACCCGCTTGTTTTTAACAAGTTACCAAATGAAACTAAAGAAATTAAAATACACAAACCTTTTAAACACCGTATCACTAATTTTATAAAAATATCAGGTAGAAGGTATGCTGAAGAAGTGATCCGCCCTTGACCTCTAAATAGGCAAAATCTGCTTTATATACTTTCAAGTATACTTTAATATAGTATTTATTTTTGTATCTTCCTAATTTTTTTATTTTTTTGTATCTTATCATTTTTGTTTATTTTTGTATATACTTAATTTTTTATCTTAATTTTATGTGTATATTCTCTTTTCTTTTAGATTTATGTATTCTTATGATTGAATATATTACTAAATTCTATCTGCTTTCTTTTTTACGTTTATACTTATGTACTATTGTTATTTGTTACTATTACACAACTATAAAATGAGAATAACTGCCACAGAACAGGTTTTACCTAGTGTGGCAGTTATTAGTAACTTATATTAAAACAAATGTAAAATAAACAATTAAAAATAAACCATCACATGGCAGTCCACACATGAGAGAGTAGGGGCTGTATGTAGAAGAAGATGAGTATGATGATTTCACATGCACATCTCTATATCTAAATACATGTAAACATTGCTATAAAAGTACAGGTTGTTGTCATTGTTACTACCACAATCAAATCCTTGTGATGTCAATAACTAAAACAATGCTATCTTATCAACAAAAATAAAAGATGTCGCAAAATGAATCACCGTTAAGCCGTGTATTCACTAGGGGACAAATTGTCCCTCAACAGCACGCGCGGCATAGAGTCTACGTGTCGTTGCAACGTCGTGCACTGTTCCGCGACCTCGCGCACAACATAGCGCGGCATTTCTACGTGCCGTGGCAACGTTGCCATGCGCACGATACCCGAGCGTACTCACTGCAACATTCCGCGGAGCGTCAGTACCACGTGGTATGTATACAAGTGAATACGCATGCGCTGTATCTGTCAAGATGACAATGCGGGGAAACGAAATCGTTCTCGAACTCATCGAGCTGTATCGATCGAAGATCGCATAGAATGTCCGTCCTTCTTTCTCTTTGCAGTTAATAATTTCGCATTCTCCCCTTTTTTCTCCTCTTACTTTTCGATAAACTCATTAACATAAACAGATACGCGGCTATCATCGTAACCTCATAGGGCGATATATTTCCGTGGCGTCTGGAAAACAATAATTATTTGCAAAAAGGACCTTGTTTTTAATAATATTCAATTTACTACAGTAAAACCTCGTTAATTTGAAATTGCGACCCAAAAAAACATTTCGAATTGCGCGGAACCCCGTTTTCGCCAAATGTGATACCGCAGCTGTCATCCATAACCTCATCGGATGACATTTCCGCGACAAGATATGTGAGTCCCGGTGTGTACACGTCAAATGACCGCGTCATTGTCCCCGAAACATGAGCGTAGATGTTGATGCGACATGTCGAGCGGAATGTTTCGCGATTTGTCCCCTAGTGAATACATGGCTTTAAGATCAATTGTTTGTTCTAATTTCTCGGATGAAATCGGCGACAGATTTTGAATTATTGAGATATATGTTTATTGGTACGTCAAACTTGACTTCTTTGTCTCAAAATTTTCCCTTAAAACTGTTTCAATCATGTCAAAATTCCTAGTAGACATTACTGAGAGATAACATGAAAACAAAGTTATTTATTTCAAAAGAATTACTAATGATTTGAATATGAATAATATGCATTATGTGCCAGAAATCAGAAACAAATTTATTGTTATATCAAAAATAAAAATAGCGATAATTAGTGACAAAAATGTAAATAGTATTCAAACACTTCCTATAATCCCCTTTTCAGTTTTGCGTTTAGTATTCGTCCCATTCAGTCTTACGTTTAGTATTAGTATTAAAACGTTCTTATCGTTATAAATAGATTTATTTAACTATTTCAAATTTTTGTAAAAATCTCATCTCATGAGGGATTCCTTATTTTTTATTATTTTATTACTTATTATTAAAATTAAAAAAAAACAAACATAGTTTAGTTCGTCCATTTTGAAGATTACAATTTACAAACGATTTTCGATATTAACAACTTTTCATTGATGAAAAACCATTTCTCCTGTTTCAATTGGGAGGCATTGTCATTGTGGTATTGAATCACATATTGCAGAACAGCATCACATACAAAACTAACAACCCAAATTGAATCACCTAATACAGGATTACTATTTAGAATACACGCTCTTATAAACACTTTCATGGTATAATTAATAAAAATTAACTTTGTTTTCACCACTTTTGTATTGAAAAATATCAACATGTTTCAGAGCCCATGACCCCTTCGTTAGAATACAATTCGTATACTAACAAATTAAAAATCAATAATCGAAGTATAGACAATCAAAATATAAAAATTATATATGGGGAATTAATAATAATGACGTACTTACTAACATGAAAATAAATTTAAAGCTTTTTTAATAAGCTTAGTTCCAATTATATGTAGGTTTCATATATTCCAGGGAAATTTCCTTGAGTAGGTAATAACAGGCTTTTCATATTTTTCTCAGAAACTTAGAAACATATTGCTGCCTTTGTTTATACACCCCTCGTTTGATCTCAATGTCAGGTGACTGATACACATGCTCATTAGTAGCACGTGAGCATGCGCAATATTGAGCTTCTTGAGCCATTAGTAGCATGTGTGTACACACATTGTTAGTAATGAGCGTGCTCATTTGATTTGCGGGTATCTTTTGAGCATGTGTGAACAGGCTTGCTTATGAGCATGCTTATGTCATTCGCGGCTAGTATCGATTATCAATGCGATATTCTCACGAAACAAATATGGCGCGTTGGGTAGACAGCAAAACATTACTTTTCGTGACTTATTATAGGAATCATGAATGTATGTGGAATACTCGGTCACCGCTGTGCAAAAATAATATAGAAAGAATTAATGTTTATGAAGCTTTATTAAAAGACATGTACGATTCAAATCTTTCAATAAAAATTTTAAAAACTAAAATCAAAAATGTGTATATGGAAACTCGGGAACTGTTTTGATTTATTGGTTCACTTGAATTTCCTGTTTCACTTTGCAAAGTTTCCATTTTGAACAAAAGCGTCTATTCTATGACAAGACATGATAAGATATGATAAGGCATGTTAAACCCCGTATAAGAAACCCGGAGTTCTTTAGAATAAGCCAGCACACTAATAATGTTGGTTACTTTTCTCCCACCACAAGGTTGTGTCGCACATATAATATGTATTGTGCTGACCCTAACATTGGTGCTGATATTCTTGCAGATACCTACCTTATCATCGTTCAAAAACTCACTCATACACAACATCCATTTTCTAAACGACGACCTGAACCTATATATACATTAAATCAATTATTTATTAAATACTAATCGCATTACATTCAAACACTAAATATACAATACACATAAATACACTTAAATGCAAAAATACATGTTACTAGAGCGTGCCGAAGACACTTTTAATTGGGATAATGGGCATAGTCTTCATTTATAATGTTTTATTATCAGAGTATCATGTACCAATTATCCTGTTAGTGTCTCTAATAAATAAAATTAAAAAATTAAAAAAAGAGCATGGCAGTAATATGCACGTGTGTTTGATTGTTAGCTCATTCATGAGCATGCTTAAAATAAGCATGCCAATAACGAGCAAGTGTGTACGGTTGTTAAAGCACGCTAGTTTTGAGAATGCTCAAAAATAAGCATGCGTATAGACGTACCACTATAACTTGGCGTGCGAGGGAGGGCGTCCCTATCGCTTAACAGAAGGTGTCAGGGTGTAAATTTATTACACAATACATAATGTACAGAATGTCCGGTGACCAGTGTCGTACTAAATACAGAAATTTGGTCGGGCAGCACTAAAGAAACCATGCAGTAATGGAGGCCGTTCTATCTGTCAAACTGTCAGACGGTAATATCGGTCCATTATCATTATCGGCTTTTTCAGCTTCGCAAAACTTTAATACTTCATTGGCAATTGTTCATGCACAATCCCGGGCTGTTTAGGATGTTTTGGACATCATAATTCAGTGTATATTGGTAATCAAGATGCCACAGCTCCCGACCAAATACAAAATTGAACTAAATGACAGGGCGAGGGGTTACCGCCGGGTGCGGGCGGGGCGGGTTTTAGTTCAAAATTCGCCGCACGCCAAGTTACGTTGGACAAGCAATACCATATCTTTTCTATTGTACATCTTGGGTTCGAACATGGCGCCCATTTTTTACAGGGAACTGCTTTAGCATTCGATTCTGGTGTTGCTTGTGAAAATCGGTAGGGATTCCATTATTTTTTCTCCGGCACGGATGGATTGACAACAGGGTGTTGCCGACATTTCGTTTCATACGCTGCCCGCCGTTTTGAAACGCGATTATTTTAAAAAGCACACGGCTGCCGAGAGCGAGTTTGTTACGTGGATGCGGTGTTGCTAAACCCGCTGCCCGGCCGGCAGCGCAATCCGCCTTGCTGTAACCGCTTGTTGCGAATTTGAAAAAAACACCAATTAACATTTTGTTGAATCATCCATCGAATCAACAAAGCCCGACTACCGAGGAGACAAGAAAATACTGGGAGCAGTGCTGCGAAGCAATAATTTTAATAAACTATGCAGGGCTATTTGGAAAACATTAATAACCTCGCAGGACTGTAGCCTGCCCAACATAACTTGGCGTGCGGCAAGATTGGTACTAAAACCCGCCCCGCCCGCACCCGGCGGTAACCCCTCGCCCTGTCATTCAGTACAATTTTGTATTTGCTCGGGAGCTGTGACATCTTGATTACCAATATACACTGAATTATTACGTCCAAAACAGTACGGGGTGGTGCAAGAACAATTGCCAATGAAGTATTAAAGTTTTGCGAAGCTGAAAAAGCAAATAATGGACCGATATTACAGTCTGACAGTTCGACAGATAGAGCGGCCGCCGCGGAGCACGCTGTTACCCGACCAAATTTATATTGAAGGCTCTGACACTGGTCACCGGACATTCAGTATATTATGTATTGTGTAATAAATTTACAACCTGGCAACTTCTGTTTCGCGACAGGGGCGCCCTCCCTCGCACGCCAAGTTATAGTGGTGGCACTCTATATTCCTGCCTTGAATATGAATCGAAAATGTTCGAGCAGTCGTGGCCTAATGTCAATTGTTATGCAGATACGCGACATCTAAGTGTGCAATTTTTTTCAATATATCTGATTTATTGTCGGATAAAAATTAAAGATTTAAATCCACAGTTCATTATTTGTATAGTTTAATAATAATAATAATAAATAATAATAAAACTTTATTCCAGTATGTGGGGAGGTTAGTACAGTCCCACACATTCCATATAAGTATACATATATACAATAATAATGAAAGCTATGTATAAAAACACAAGAGGATGTGGATATATGAACAGAGATTATCACATGCAGTACATAATATGTAAGATATATAAAAGTAAGAAAGATTCTACTATTCGGCGAATACGAATACTAATATTTCAACAAGGTAATAAAAAATACACCACTGTTCTTTTTTTACTAAGAGATTTAATAATTAAAATTTACCGCCGGAAAATTTTTGTTCAAAAAGTACAAGTTTTATCCATTTGTACATTCCCAACGTTCGAAAATAAATATAATTTTTTTCACGCTTACGAGAGGTACTTATTAGACATAATTTAAAATTATTTTATAAGAGTTAACTATTTTACACACAACGGAAATAAAATGGAACGAACAATGCGTATAACAAAACACAAACTACATGAAATGAGCACCTAACCTTAATACTTATTAATAACCCAACGAAACTAGATAAAAGAACTCATGTTATGCTGTAAAACAAGTAACAATTGACAACTTGAGAACTCAACAAATCCATTCATTCAATGTTAGGGGAGTCCCCGATAATAGAGTGCGTAGGTGTGTTCGGATACACGGAGCACAGCCAATCGTAATTTGCGATGCGTTCAGTTATAAATAGTAGCATCACTAGTATTAAGGTATTAATTATTAACATAAAAAAAGGAAGCATTAGTAAATAAATAGGATGTATAAGAGATAAAAAATGTTTAATTTTCATGTATTTACCTGTGATCTTTGAAACGGTAAAAGTGTAACAATACTCTTCAAGGTCCGGGTCGCCTTTATAACTAACTAACTAACTAACCATCACGCCGTTTCCCCGCAGGGGTAGGCAGAGAGGATTGAACGCCATTCTTCTATCCCGGCACACCACTTTTGCTTCGGCCACATTCATACATCTTCTCATACAAGTTCTACGGTTGTTGCGGCTTTTAACGGGGCCATCCTCAAATACTTGTAGTATCTGATCGTGCCAGGTCTTTCGCGGACGTCCTCTATTCCTGTTGCCTTCAACACTCGCCTCATATATTTTCTTAACCATCCTTTCCTCTAGAATGTTCTAAGGTTGTCACGGCCACTCGGAATTTTCAAGTTTGTGTTTACTGGGGTATTATACCGTGTTGTTACGACCTTTCGTGCCGGCGTTTCGGATTCCATTGCAGGGCTGACGTGTTGTTGCGAGTGTTGGTGTTGTGGTTAAGTATCGGCTCGCAATACCGTGCCGAAATCATGATGTGTCGTGTGTACGATTCATCTGTTGTCTGATAACTATCTCTGCGGAGTCTGTGACGAGAATGATTTTGAAGCGCCGGATACCAAGATGTTCTTAATTTGAGACCATCATCTCTATTAATATTTATCGGGTATTTATCCTTACGGATGAAAGTGGACAAAATGACGTCAATGCGAGCGTGGCGAAACAAACAATTGGTGGAGACTCGGCAAAAGCACACCAGCAATCTACGGGCTTCCAAAAATCCATAAGGATGGAGTGCCACTAAGACCAATTGTGAGCGCAATGGGAGTGCCAACATACAAGCTGTCACAATATTTGACCGGTCGCCTACAGATGCAGACAGGGAAGACGTCCTCGTGGGTGAAAGACTCAGCACACTTTTTCAAGATGTTAAAAGAAATGAAGTGTGAAAGGGGTGACACACTAGTCAGTTTTTATTGGGTAAGTACTAAGTGGTAAATAATAACGTAGTCGTTAAATTACAAAATTCTGTTGTTGATGGAGGGAAAGCGCTCACGCTTTCATTTGGAGAGTGATGAAAAAAAAAAATTCCGAAAATAATTCTTTTACTTTTTAGTAGGTACCCTAACCTACCCACATTTAAATATTAGCATGGTTTGTTTTTTTTTAAATCATGTAATATAATATTCCACTATTTAGTCTTAATATTATCCAGCGTACAAAATTATTTCGGTACGAAACTATAGTCATGTTTTGGAGAGCTCATTGACTAACTAATTTCCCATATAAAACTTCGATTAAACAATTCTGATGGATTAATATTGAACAATTAGTGAATCTGATAATTGATTCATATATTGTCATCGAGAGTGCGTCTGTGTGCAAAATTCCAGCTCGATTGTGTATTGGGAAGCGTGTGAAATGTCGATTATAAGATTCCGTCCGGACAGACAGGTGAAGCTAATATTAGCGTGGTAAAAAGAAAAGCGATTTGATAATTTTATAAAAACAAAGAAGTCCGGATAAAACCACTCAATCTCGCAGTTTCAGAAGTGTTGTTCGTTCGCTATATTATTTTTCTATTTCTTTTGCGTTTTATTCTCAGTGAGAATATTCATGATCACGATCGCGATCTATTATTTCATCGGCAATGTCACATTCCCACGTAACCGGTCCGCGACATTTCTTGTGAAGTTCCAATAGATCAGTAGGCACTCAGAATCTTCTGGGGTACTATACCATGTTTGTACGACCTTTCTAGCGTCCGAAACGTCAATTTCGGAGCCCATTGCAGGGTCCATCATGAATGCTGATGTGTCAAGTATTGGTTTGCAATACCGCGTCGAAAGCTTGGTGTTTATGTGTTACGTGGTAATACCGTGTCGGAGTCGTGTGTTGTGTGCATGTTTCATCTATTGCCTGATCACTATCTCTGCGGAGATAGACCTTGAAGCGCTGGATACCGTGATGTTTTTAATAAGAGACCATCACCTGTGTTAATATTTATCGGGTGCTTGTAGATTTCAAAAAAAAAAATTTACGATTCAGACACGAACGGTTGGCGTTTAATTAATATACAGGGTGTCCCGTATCTCGACGTCAAGCCGAAATCGGGCAAGTCGTAATAGTTATCGGAAAAATATTTATTTTGTTTATAAACGATATTTTTTTATATAGCGCGCGCTCATTGGTCAAATGAAATTGCGCGCGCTTCCCCGGCGTCTTGTTTCCTGTTACGCATTTCCGTCATTTTTCGCGAAATCACTGCCACAGATTGCAGAAAAGCGAGAGGAAAGATGTTACACATCAAAAACATACTTTTTTTCTACACTTATCTGTCATTATCATTTTATTTTCTTTGGGTGTTATTTTGGGGCATTTATGAGGATTACAAAGAAAACCCTAGCTCTATATCATTGGTAATTATTAATTAGTTTTAAAAATAATATTTCTGGTGTCAATAACTGAGTATTTGTAAGTCACCGGTACTCTTAAAACTAAACTCCTAACCTTGGTTTCATTTTATATTTTGGTATTACTTTCTGAGACTATTTCTTGTTTTTACTTTGAATCTGTGTCTCGTAATGCCCGATGTATCTATTCTATGAATCTTTAAATACAGAGAGATTTATAGATGCATATATATTATGTATTACGTTGATGTAAATAATGTTTATTTACGTAAGCAATGCGCTACTCGCTATCCCAAGAAAGAGCACAATGCTATGTACCTCTTTCGCGCTACAAAGCCGCGTTCACTCTAGTTCCTTCTTATATAATGTGTGATAAAACGCAGGCATATTACCATAATATAATACATATTATTAAATCATTGCGCAACATAATATAATACAATTACTTAACATTACATAAGAATGGCCAAATCACATTGACACAGATGCAATTCTGATACCAATTAAGTAAGTAGATCATAGATCGTATTTTTATGCAGTGGACACGATTTTCTCGATCGAATAAAATTGAGTTTTCGATCATAAAAGCTCGTTTTGTTTCAAGGACATCACGCCCATTTCAATCAATTGAAAGCATTCAAATATTACACACATCTCTTGTCCGGAGCCAATTGGAATACTGCTCATCAGTTTGGTCTCCATATTATAATGGGCATATAGACAGTATGCGTGTCCAAGGCAAATTTCTCAAATACGTTAACTACAAGATAAGCATACCAATACAAAACATAGAATACAATAACCTATTGAAGAGACTGAAATTACTCCCCTTATATGATAGAAGAAAAATTTGTGATATAGTTCTTCTTTACAAAATTGTAAATAATATATTGGACATCCCTGACCTTGTAGCGTATATTCTATGTAATATCCCATCCTTACATACAACTCGACAAATTGTCACATTTCATTGCCAAAATTCCTGAACGAATTACCAGTCAAATGCCGTTATTAGCAGAATATTAAAGACTGGTAATGAATTTGGTTATATGGTTGAAATTTTCAATGACAGTCTAGTGAAAAAAAAAGTTTATACTTAAAGAGACAATACTATTTCATTACTAACTTCTGTTAATATATTCATGTAACGATGTGTAATATATATTTTTTTATACACAAAAAATAATGCTCTGTATTTTATATTTTAAATATATATTTTTAATTTTTATACTCATATTTTAATGCTTATACCTTTTATTGCTTATACGTGTACATTATAATCGTATATTTTATATTTCACTGCTTATTTCTGATATCGTTTAATGTACCTATATACTTTTTGAATTTCATGTTTTATTTTTTATGTAAAAGCCTGTAATGGGCGTATACAAGTAAAAAAATTAAATTAAATTCATAATGCTGAACGTTCGCTTAGCAAGCGTGGCGCAACATCCGAACCAAGTCTTCTGCCTCAGACATTTTGATATTGAGTCACGATGAGAAAAGTGTTACCGCACAGACCATTACGGTCGGTACACACCTGAGAATTGTGTTCGGTTCAGATGTATTCATGCGCAAGTTGCGTCTTCCTGATGCGATAAATCAGTGATGGACGACACGAACGAGAAAATACGCTAAACGTTGTTTGGTACCTACCCGGTTAACAAGGTTTGTAAGTGACCCTAGACGGCCTAGATTGCTTGCCGTCTTTGTATTAAAAAAATCACGATTAAGATTGAAATGGAAAGAAATAGAAAGATTAGAAAAACAAAACTTTGCTTTACAACATTTTACTATCGTAAAATTTTGTTATATTTTAATTTGGAAAGCCTTACCCGAAACGCCACGCTAAATGATAGTAAGCCTTAAAATACTTCAAAAATAAAATAACATATAACACAGACACGGATGGACATGAAACGAGAAATTTAAACGAAATAAGAATCCCGAATAGAAAGAAAAGAAATACACATAACTGTTTGTATTCCAAATGACTAAAGGAATACAATAATCTATTAGAGAATGTAAAAAAATAGAGAAATAATTACATGTTCAAGAAGAAATTTGTCAGACTCATATACAACAGAATAAAAAAATATAGTCTATAACACTAGTTAATTATTAATTTCAGTTTTAACTAAATAAAGAAATAAAATTTTAAAAAACTATGCTATCACAATGTTCTTCTAAACTTTTATTACATTAGAACGAAGTGTCAATTTTCTTTGAAATATACAAACAAACAAGCAAATTATTTCGTATTTTTAGAACAAAGCTAATTTTGTTGCCTTTATTCTGTGGCTGTGAGGGACTGCATCTCTCGTGATTATAATATTTACTTAAAGAATTACAACTATCACGTTGCACCACAAAATAACTGCCACGACAGTTAGAAAAGTTGATTTCCATTGTCAGAATTTGAAAATTGTAACACTGCAATGATGCTGCGCTGTAGAAGGGGTCCATTGTACTCTTTAAACAGGGGTTTCTTTGATTTCTCCGACGGCAGATCGGCAGGTACTTACCCAAGTTGTTATTTTCCTGCGCGTCCTCGCACCTGCCGACCACCCTGATGATGGCGCGGCCAGCCAGCCTGGTGCAGACCATCATGGCCCCCACTCGAGGGTCCACTTCGGTGTTGTTCGCCTGGCTGGTGATGTCGTTCCCGAACTGCGACGGCGGCTTCATCTCGGCGGCTTTTCTTACCGGAAGGAGAATAATAAAATTCAAAACACGCGGGACGTTTGACAGTTCTTTCGTAAAACTATATCGAATGCGTGCGTCGTTCAAATCGTTCGATTCACTGCGTGCACGTAAGTTTGTTCGTCTTTTGTTTAGAGGAAATCCGTAATGGCGCCGTCGCTTTCTCGGCTAACAATCGTCACGCACAAGAAAAGGTAATGACATTCAAATAACTTTTTTCTATTGGCAAACACCGCCGCACTGAGGGCACAGTTATTGTTTATCGCCTTCCGATTGGTCACGCACTACACAATGTCCACTTTCACCGTTATATATCCGTTACGTCGCGTTTTCCGCGATCCCGCGCTAGTTTTTCGAACAGCTGTCAAACGTCAAATGTAAGAAAAGTGCGCCATGCAGGCGGGCTTTATACGCTCGCCGGCCGAGCGAGAGAGCGCGATGCGCGCGCACTGGGGCCCCATACGCCGCCCGGCGCCGGACAAAGATCGGCCGGGGACGCCAGAGCGGGACGGGAACAACAACACTTACCTACGTCGCACCGCCGGCACGTGGTTTTGTTTTGTTTTTCTTTTGCGCGCGAAAAGTGCGTCGGTACTTTTGTTTCCGCTTACAGAAATAACGGCTGACATTTCAATCGCTCGCTTCCATTTCTTTATCTTATCGGAAAATGCGCTGTCGCCGATAAATGACGATTTAAATACACTATTTCTAAATTTTGTTACGAAGTATTTTTTACAATTCTTTATTGTGAATGTAAACAAAAATCTAGCTTTGTGGGTTACGCTAACTGTTTGTAGATAAATTTAAAATAAATAAGAGAAGTGTAGATTTCTTTTAAAACACAAACCACGTAGATGTGTGACATTTTTGTTCTGGTTTATTATAGGTATAACTATTTAACTTCCATTGCAGAAATAAGACATTCAAAAATCGATTTTTGTTCAGTATTTTTCAATTTTACAGTATCTTTGTAGGTATGATATTATAAGTGTTTCAGTAATATGAAAATTATAAACCATCAAATTAAGTATCACTGACAATGTAACGTTTAAGTTATTAAAATTGACCTAAAACTTTTTTAATTGATTATTTTTGCTTTTAATGTTGAACTTTTAGCCTTTTACCTGTCTCAAGACGGGCCTGCTGCGTTAATAGTGATTTTTAATATGTAACAGTTTTTTAAATATATTTTTATGCCGATCTACGTTCAAATTTGATTTCTTACAGCTTTTCTATTCATGATTTGCTTCCAATTTCGTCCATCAATTTTATCTTTAAATCATAAAATGCTATTATTTAATTATAACCATAATTAAAGTCTAGTCGCCATATTTGTTTATTCAAAGTTTTGCGTGAAAAATGGAAACTAAGATAATACCTAATTTAGATGAGAAATTACATATATATTGACTAAATAAATGTTTAATCATAATAATAAGAACACTCGTTGAAAACCAGAGCTTCGCGTGTTAAAAGTAATATATTAAACGTTATATTATTCTATATGTAGCTTCTTGGATTCAAAAATGAGTCCAGGACCATTTTAGAACTTAAAACATGGCCGCCGTCCAAAATACGCATCACGTGTCACAAAGCACATTAAAATGGCCGTACATTTCGAACTGAGCTCGATTTCCAAACAGCCATGGAAATCTGGGAAAACGTGGAGATTTATTCTATGGAATAAAACCAAGACCGAACCACGCGGCACCAACCAACCTCGGGAAAAATTAATGTAGGTAGGTACCAGCTACTTTTCGAATACATTTTTGCATAAACATAATTTGTTTTCATGATAAATTGTAAGTTTTTCAGTGCCCCATTGGCTTTGGCGGGAAACAAACCTTGAAGATCTAAATAAACTGTTGATCGCTAAAAAAATACTATCAATCGAACACAACTGCTACGTTTATAAAATGCGTTTGCCATTTTTACTCCCTTTCTTTTAACTCGTGGCGTCTGATTGCTTGCTTGTCTGACGAAAAAATTTTGGATCGATTTTTAACCCTTTTCCCGTGATCTAATCGAGCTGAAACCTTGGAAGCAGACTTGTGGTGACGATCAAGAAGATCTATCAAATTTTCGTTAAGAAAAATTAATAATTATAGTATAATTTTGGATTTATAGATATTTTAATGTTTTTTTCAAATCGGAATCATTACAAAAGTTTGATTACTACGAACGGCGGCCTGACAACGTCACGGAATATTAAGATTTGAATTAATCCGTCGTAATTAATTTCGAAAATTTATGACAATTGGTTCACAGATGACAGCACACTTCGGTTTTTTGGGAAGAAATCAAATAATAAAAAGACATTTTTAGAGATTTTTGACATGTCTAGACATGTTTCATTATCAGTCAATCAATTATTTAATTACATGATGGTAAACTTAATTTACAAAGAAAGGGAGTAAAATAATAACTTGGTTTTTATGGGTTAGTTTTTAATAAACTTTAATAGATTCGGATACGACATTCCTCGACTACTATGGATATTTAGGCAGAATTGTATTTATCAACATTTTTTTAAAGATTCTACTGGGCATTCATATTTCATCTAGCTACAGGTCAACTGCCGAGAGGTTTTGTGAAACTCAAGTAAAAATATATATTTCTCTCTCATTTGCACTACCATTGGCTCCATTATAAGAAGAACAGATATGATAACAGGATGAAATGATCATACCGAAGCTCTCAGCGATTGACCTATATTCTTGGTTAATTTTGAACGTAAAATTCCGCGTAATTAAGAGGATAAATTCATTTCTATTCTGCATATATATTTTTATCATAGAAATACTCAGAATATGTTTCTCATTTAATAAGGATTTGTCTCAGAATTAAGCAACCCATAATTTTATTATCTTGGACTGAAATTTATAAACGTTTTTTAAAAAGTACTTTACAAAATATTTTGTTCACCTAACCACCACCAACCAACCTTGAAAAGTCGCTAGTAGTGAAAAAAACATTTTTTGATAAAAATCTTCGTAATTTAAAATGGGAACTTTACATAGGAAAAGTGTAAAGCTAAAAAGCCAAATAATCTAGAAACAGGTATGCAGTATCAATCCTAATTTTAAAGCTACAAAAATTTAGATATTTTGCATTTAAAATTATTTCAAAGTACCTATCTACTGCATCCACTTTTGAATACATTGGACACCTTTTTTATAGCTTTATCTTCCTACAGCCCTCTGACGATTGCATTTTACCTACAATTTTTCCTTTATAATATATGAGCAAAAGCGCCACTTTGCATATGAATATGATTTTCTGCAAGATATGTCAATTTCACAATATATAACCGATTTTGAAAGCATGTTTGTATGTTTTAAAAGCATTTAATCAAAAGAATATTAATTTTAGAATTCCACTGTCGTATTAAAATCAGTTACAATCCATATGCAATACAATACAATCCATATAATTAGATACCTACATAGTATGTATTCATATTTTAATATATCATAAAAATCTGTAGCATAAATTTTGATTTTGATTTTTTTCCAAAATATACGTTTACAAAAAAGTCATGCTTCGATGTTCTCACTGCACGCGCCTGCTATTTATTCCTTCCAAAAACATGTTGCCCATAAATATATAGGCGTTGTTTCCTATTAAATCTCTACATTATAAGTTAGTAATCCTCGATGACTGCATTAATTTTTTTTTGGGTATTCCTGCCTTTGCTTTTATACCACACAATTCGTATATTAGATATTTGCACTTTTGCTTGTTATCTCCTCATTTGTGCGCGTGGATTAGATGATTATATTGTATCGAAATTACCACCAATGTTACTTCAGAGTCTCTTTAAGGATAACGGTATCGAAAAATTATCCTACTGATATTTTTAAGTAGGGGAGGGGAGGGCATAGTGGGGTAGCGGGGCATAGCGGGGAATCCCTATGGCAGCTCGAACGAAACGCCGCGCAATATTTCAAAGGGCTCGCTTTAATTGGTCGTCAGTCGGCACGTGACCTTCACGCGCGATCTATGCCATTTCAACAGCCGTTTATGCTATATATAAAAAAGAATAAAAAACAGTGTAATCGTTAAAAAAAAATACGTGAAGTTAAACAGCAATTATTTCTCGAGCTCAATTATATATTGTGGTGGTTAATTTTTCGTTTTAAAGCAGTACCTTCTGGATTTCACAATTAAAAATACAAGATTGTCTGTGAAAAGTGTAAGATTTTGTCAGTTTATGTATTGTTGTTAAAGTAGCAATACATTTGCCCCGCTTTGCCCCCACATAAGATTTTTTATCCTAATCGTGAAAAACGTCGTTCGCAATGCGTTAAACCATAATACTGAGTCAAAAATTGCTGTTTAATCATAATGTTTTCACCTTGTAGGTATGTTTGAGTCTTAAGTACCCCACTATGCCCGGCCTCCCCTATATTCCTGGAAATATTTCGACTGCGCGTCTGGTGTTGTGACCTCTATCGCGGTGGGAGGAATCATGAGTCATAATAATTTGCGGAGATGCGCGGCCGGTGGTGGTGAGTGGCGGCTTTATAGTCCCGCGGTGCGACGACCCGCGGCTGATCCCAACATGATCCCGAAGTGGATCGCCTCTGGAGCACACCGATACCGATCGAACAGCAACGCGAACCGATTGAAGATTTAGTACAATACCTTCGAACACGGCTTGCAGAAAGGAAATGTCTAACAAGGCGCAAAACATCGTGCAAAGTAGAAAATACGCGTGTTTAGGGATTGCGACAGATTGCGAAATACTCGGTTGGCCTTTATTTGTATGTATGTATGTATAATTTTGGATTTTTCAAATTTTTAATAGTTTTTTCAAATTGGAATCATTACAAAAGTTTGA
This sequence comes from Agrypnia vestita, assembly GCA_016648135.1. Classification (NCBI taxonomy): domain Eukaryota; kingdom Metazoa; phylum Arthropoda; class Insecta; order Trichoptera; family Phryganeidae; genus Agrypnia; species Agrypnia vestita. Next base: position 35,503 of record JADDOH010011747.1, read on the forward strand.
TTACTAGCAACGGCGGCCCGATAACGTCGCGGAATATTTTCTAAATTTGAATTACTCCGTCGGTATACATAATAGGTACTTCACTACACAAAGCATGAAGTGTCTTATCAAAGCTCAAAACAACTGGCATTTTAGATATATATTAAATTACTGTAATGTACTGTTATGTTATATGTTTTAATTCGTCTTTAATTGTTGTTATATTTTACAAAGAAAGGGAGTATAATAAAAACTTGGTTTTTATGGGTTACTTTTTTTTAAAATTAAATTTAAGACACGTAATTAAATAAATGTATATTATTATTATTATATTTATTTATACAGCAGATACATAATATACAACTGCTCAGCATCACTACACATTTAGAGGTCTGAAATGGTTTAACGAATTGGAACGAGGATTGAAAAAAATTATGAGGCATTTAAGAAAAACGTTAAAAGATACCTTCAGAGTTAATTAAATTGTTATTTAATTATATAAGTAAGCCACCTACTTATTACTGAATTGTGTACACATTTTATTATATAATTCTCTAGAATAAAATATACCTAATATATTTAAAATATAATGATACTCCTCGTCTTCACACGAGTTTATGTCACTCATGTAGAAGATAAATATCCATTACAACTAACTGTCTCTATCTTTTTATTTAAATGTATTTGTAATAAATTTTAAAATTAAAATAATAATGATAATGTTAAGACATTATACTCCCCATAATATGAGCCAAAGCTCGAGCTTATGGGAGGAGTATTTACAAGCCAAATTAAAGTACAAAAGCAGAAACCATTTAAGAGTAGTATTTTTTTAATACAGAAACTATTTGAGATATGTGGTCAATGTTGCAATACTTATTGTCCAAAATCAAGGATTTGACTTCTTTCTCAAACTGTTCGTATTTTGGAATGTTCCTTTCTTGAAATATGTTTTGCGACAACAGTGTATTGTACCATTTAACTCCCAAGTTGTATAATGATGTTGTGCCATGGTGGTTCTTAAGATTGGTATCTTTATTTGTCCCTTTGTTCTATGTCTATTACTTATACACTCTAAGGGGTGAGATTTATTAATAAAATAATCTTTGTAAATTTGGCATAGGGATTTTGTTTTGTATATTTTTTTTGAGTACATTAAATTCTTGAAATATACTTACATTAGGATAGTCATAAGGTTTTTTGAGAATCGTTTTAATAATTATTTTTTGTATAATGATTAATGACTGTATGGTGGACTTATAAGCCCCTCCCCACCCAACAATATCATACTGTAAGAGGGACTGCACCAACGCGTAATACACCATTTTATTAGTACTTTTGTTTAATATATTGCGTAGATTTTAAAAAACAAATCAAGTTTGTCAATCGTTCCACGGTCAGATTGACATGGTCTTGCCATTTGATATGTTTGTCAATTGTTATTCCTAAATATTTAATATTATACATAAATATGATTAATAACTCGAATACTTTCCATTGTTTAGTTTGTTAGAAAAAATATACAATCTGAACAAAAATTCTCAAATTTAATCTACAGCGTCTGTTTGACATAGTGCAGTTGAACTATTTGACCAATTTTTAAAAATATAACCCAGAAAATCGAGGTAGGTAGGTATATAAGATAAAAGTCATAGGAATTCGTCATTTCATTTTGCATTCGCAAAGTGCGAAAATAGAAAGTGATGTCTTCCTATTTCCCAGTGATTACTTCAAGATTCAGCCGACAGAGCGTTCATAAGATATTTTTATGATTTGGTCATTTCATTTTACAGCTAAAAGAATTGTCATGCAAAACAATATTGCCCGTATTCTGAAAATATTGGGATTTTAAAATTATGATGATTCCAACACTTAATAGACGAAAATAAAAATAAACGAGACGTGGGTATACGTCGGTGTTTGTTTCTTTCAGTTTCCACTTGAGAAAGAGAGAGAGAGGGACAAAGAAATACACGCCCATGACGGTTTTCCGTCAAACGTCAAAATAAATACGAGTCCATCACGACAACCGCCCGTATTCCGAAAATAGCGATATTTGGATATAAAATCTTTATCCCAACACTTAATAGACGAAAACAAACAAAACGTAGGTTGTACATCCGCGGTGTGTTCAGAGGGAGAAAGAAATACATGACGGTTATCCTTCAAACGTCAATTATAAAAACATTCCAACAATAGTTATCTTTCTATGGTCCAACTTGACAATGACAATTTTGCCATAATTTTACATCAGGACGCTGTGGGAGAAGAAATTAATAAGTGCATAAGAAATAATCTTTATTCTGTAAGCTTTGAATTAATTATTTGATGTAATTTTAGTCGAAACATGAGAATTGTGTGTGTCTCTGTACCACCTAAGATCATAAGTGAACATAATTCTGCGACGCAACATTGAATTAATACTTGATTAATAACTGAATATTGATTCATTACTGTAATGCAAGATATAAATAAAGTTAGGTAATACGTATACTTTAATATTGTTATTTACTTTATTATGTTCTACTCACTACTGTTACAATTGATGTCTTTTATTTTATCATGTTTATATTATCATAATGTACTACTTCAAAATTATTTCTATGTCAGATATGTTAGGATATATGTTAATGTGTTAATTACTAACTATTTACATCTCATATATTTATTTATTTATCACTCGTTGTAAACGTGTTGTTATTGACAATGGGAGAAATCCCGAAAACGTTCTAACAATTCAAAATACATATAGTGGAATAAAACAGTGTTGTGTTTATTTCTCATTTATTTAATATTAGGTCCTTACATATGAAATTGGCGTTTTGCGTACTGGCAAATTTGATCTCAAATATCTTCTCTTTGGTTAGGAATTCCAAATCCAAATTTATACAGCTATTTACTCATGTATTTGTGTTTCGAAAATTATAATTCATTTGTTTTTTCCTCAATTGTTTTTTTCTTTGCGTCACTCAGTTTACAAAATGAAAAACTTGAAATATCGCGTTATTTACGAGTACGAGTTCCACCGTGGCACCAGTGCTGCAGAAACGGCTCGAAGGATTAATGATGTGTATGGCGACGGTGCCGCAAAAGAAAACACAGTGCGTTTTTGGTTCCAACGTTTTCGTTCTGGAAATTTCGACCTGCAGAACAAGCCCCGTGGACGGCCGGAGACCAAAGTTGATAATGAAGAATTGAAGGCTATTGTGGAAGCGGATCCATCGCAAACCACATCCGAGTTAGCTGCAGGCTGCGGTGTTAGTGATAAAACTGTTTTAATCCACTTGAAGCAAATTGGTAAGGTGAAAAAGCTTGAAAGGTGGGTACCTCACGAATTGAGTGAAGCAAATCAACAAACGCGCGTTGACTGCTGCGTTGCATTACTCAACCGGCACAATAATGAAGGGATTTTAAATCGAATCATTACCTGTGATGAAAAGTGGATCCTGTACGATAATCGGAAGCGCTCATCGCAATGGCTGAACCCTGCCGAACCAGCCAAACCATGCCCCAAGCGAAAATTGACTCCAAAAAAGTTTCTTGTGAGCGTTTGGTGGACTAGTGCTGGTGTCGTTCACTACAGCTTTCTTAAATCTGGCCAGACGATTACGGCAGATGTCTATTGTCAGCAACTGCCAACCATGATGGAAAAGCTAGCTGCTAAACAACCGAGCTGGTTAATCGCTCTAGGCCACTGCTTCATGATAACGCTAGACCACACCCTGCACAACAGACGGCTACCAAATTAGAGGAGCTTCAATTGGAATGTCTAATACATCCACCGTACTCTCCGTACCTTGCCCCAACAGATTATCATTTTTTTCGAAATTTGGATAACTTCTTGCAAAGGAAAAAATTCAACTCCGATGGGGCAGTCCAAACCACCTTCAAAGATTTTATTGATTCCCGTCCGAATGGTTTTTTTAGTAAAGGGATCGATGAACTACCTATGAGATGTCAAAAGTGCATAGATAGCAATGGTACATACTTTGATTAAATAAATATATTATAATAATAAAAAATCGACTTTATGTTCCTCCCATACCAAACGCCAATTTCATATGTAAGGACCTAATATTAAAAAAAATTATTTATCCTCGGTGATTGCATTCAATTTTTAAAAAAAAATTTTTGGATATTGCTGCCTTTGCTTTTATATCCCACATATATGTTGTTTCCATGTTTTCAAAATTTAAAAAAATGCAAACTGTCGTATGTTTCCAACTGTCGTTAACGAAGTTTTTTCTACTAGGTGAGATACACTCTGTATACTACAATACATCAATTACCACTAGATCAATAAGCACGTCATTTTTAATTTAAAAAAAACAAACGGATATGTATTTCTAATAATATCTCTCCAGTGGAGCATTTTAAACGAGTTTTTTTATTCAATGTTATTCACATTGGATTTAGAATATTCCGTATAAGTATAAATACGTAAATAACAGTGATAAATGGCCTATCTCACATCACTAAAAATGGGTTGACAATGATAAACCGCATTCGCCGGCCTACCCAGCTGGTATTTGACAGGTCTCTCAAGGTAGGCTGCTCCAAGTAACGGTGGAATGACTGATAACTAATGCAATTAGTTTAGAATGGGACACTTTTCTGCTGACAGCTCGTCAACGCAGCTATTTAGATAAGAACTGTTATAATCAGAATCTAATCGATTTGTAGCTAATTCTTTTATAAATAAGGATTATATGGGACATTGTGATTAGAGAAATATACGATTGTACCTACAGCCGGCCTCTAACGAATCCATTGCAAGTTATAATACTGTAAGAACTAGTGATACAAGGAATACGAATATTCGTATTCACCGAATATCATCACGAATATTAAAAACAAACTATTTATAACTGAACGCATCGCAAATTACGATTGGCTGTGCTCCGTGTATCCGAACACACCTACGCACTCTCTTATCGGGGACTCCCCTAACATTGAATGAATGGATTTGTTGAGTTCTCAAGTTGTCAATTGTTACTTGTTTTACAGCATAACATGAGTTCTTTCATCTAGTTTCGATGGGTTATTAATAAGGTTAGGTGCTCATTTCATGTAGTTTTTGTTTTGTAATACGTATTGTTCGTTCCATTTCATTTCCGTTGTATGTAAAAGTGTTAACTCTTATTAAACGATTTCAAATTAAATCTAATAACATGACCTCGTAAGCGTGAAAAAAGTGATATTTATGTTCGACCGCTGGGAATGTACATATGGATAAAAGAAATATTGTGCTTTTTGAATAAAAATTTGCCGGTGGTAAATTTTAATTATTAAATCTCTTAGTAAAAAAAGAACAGTGGTGTAATATTTATTACCTTGTTGAATTATTCTTATTCGTATTCGCCGAATAGTAGGCTTGATATTCGTATTCGTATTCGTGAATGTAGTATTCGTTGCATGACTAGTAAAAACCAAAAGAAGCTACGCGCTGTCAGAACCATTTGAAATTTACCACTCGGTTATACTGACAACAATACTACGAAACGCTGCGCCGCCAATTTTGACGTTTTAAGTTGGACACGTTTGAAATTAATAAATACAAGCAATCAGAAAGCTCTAAAACGTAAACAAACGAGTTTTTCCGAATTATTAATAATGAGCTAAAATAATCATATTTTATTAATAATCAAATTAACGCTACAATAAATACGCTACAACACAAGAATTTCACTGCCCCGCTTGTTTTAAACAAGTTACCAAATGAAACTAAAGAAATTACAATACACAAACCTTTTAAACACCGTATCACTAATTTCATAAAAATATCAGGTAGAAGGTATGCTGAAGAAGTGATCCGCCCTTGACCTCTGAATTGGCAAATCTGCTTTATATAATTTCAAGTATACTCTAATATAGTATTTATTTTTGTAACTACTTAAATTTTTATCTTAATTTTATCTGTTTATTTTCTTTTCTTTTAGATTTATGTATTCTTATGATTGTATATATTATTACTGAATTCTTTCTGCTTTCTTTTTTACGTTTATACTTCTTTACTATATTGTTATTTGTTACTATTACATAACTATCAAATGAGAATAACTGCCATAGGACAGTTTTTACCTAGTGTTGCAGTTATTAGTAACTTATATTAGAACAAATGTAAAAAAAAAAAAATATATATAAAATTAAAAATTAAAAATAGGCCATGAGTCTAGTGATGTTTTAACCGGTTCCACAATACGGTCATTTGTATCTGATTGTATAGATGATTGCTAACTGTTTTTTGGTACCATCGGTACTAGACGACAGTTACATTTCAATCCGATTCAAATTTCAAATAACCGCTTAAAATTATGGATTGACCATCGTAGTGTAACACTTCACAAGAACACCCAGGCTTGAGAAAATTACGTAGATATAATGTGACCTCATTAAGAATCGAACCTGGAACCATCGATAAGAGAAGCCAGTGTCACGCCTACTGGACTACAGAGGCCGCCGTTTATGACGTGTTTTATAAAATAAAAGTGTGGCGAACTTTTTTATGTTTTTTTTCTAAATTTCATTTACAAGCTTAAAAATTACAAAATAGTTTCTTAAAAATAACGTCGTAATCAATAAATATACACATTAGTTATTTATCAATGAGATTTTTTCTGTTGTACATTCGATGACAAAATCTTAATATCTGGTTCATATTTCGTCACTTGCACACGACCAACGGATTCATCAGTCATTATTTTTCCTGAATTACATTTTATGAAATTCATTTCTGAAAATAATGACGCCCAAGCAATGTAAGAGAAAATTAATAATATTGCTCTCGCTAGTTTCTTTAAATCGCTAAAGATTTCTGGAATGCCGTTCCAATGTCTCATTATTTCTTCTTCTGCATATTTATTAATTATGTTCGTTAATCGATCGCTTTCGATTAATTCCAAATTCAATTATTTAAAAAATTTAAAAAATATTTTTGAAATCGGAAATCGTTCGCTTGGTGTTCCGGACTGTGAGCTTGCTACTTTTTTACCGCAGGCAGGCAGCTGACCTTACCCACGATCAAAATCTCCTAAGAATAACTGAGATGAAGACTCTCCGACCCATTGCGGGACTGACAATCCGAGACCGAGTGAGGAATTCCGAAATACGAAGGACCTGTGACGTCGAGGATATTGTCCGATGGGGAAGATCTAGAAGACGTTACTGGAGAGATCATGTGGAGAGAGCTTGTACTGAGAGAGTAGTGAGCATAGCAGCGAACAAGCTGCCGTCTGGTACCAGACTCCCAGGAAGACCGCATAAAAGATGGCGAGATAGCTGGACATCTGTATCCCAGGAACAGGCTCCGAGCAATGACAGGACGCAGTCCTAGATGAAGCAGAAGAAGAAGAAGAGGAAATCGTTCGCGTGCCTTCCGAATTCTCAAACGTGCCACCTCTGGCACGCGTGCCCTAGGTTCGCCACACCTGGCCTATATGAAAGTACTTACTAGCACAGCATACTAAGAACAGTAATACGTCTTCATACAAACTGGCCGCTAGCCATTAGAATGTGTGCGTGCGTGCTCGGCGCCGTGTACGCACGCACTGTGACGCACACATCGACATAGAATATGGGGGCACAAGGCGGCGGCAGTAAGGGCCGTGCCTTCGGTGCCATTCGCGCTCGCAGCCGCCGCTTTAGAAGAAAAATGCGCTTTATGTTTGTGGTGCTTTACTAAAAAGGTGTGTTGATTATCACAAAGACTGTGAGTTTTTAAAAGTCTACGTTGATGTTAATCAGCGTTCTTGCAATTTAAGTGCAGAAACTAGGCATACTAATTACATAAATTTTCGGGTTTCGTGTCTACCTTATGCGTCTGAATCTCAGACGCTACGAGTTGAAAGAAAGGGAGTAAAAATAAAGTGACAACCTAGCGTCAACGCAAGAGTAGGCTAATAACTCGCCGGCAAGCCGGAGATAAACTACTGTTCTGGGTATACAGAATTTAATCATAGAGAGGATACACGGACTGATGACGCAAATGATTTTTGATTTACGAGTGAACAGTTCATTTGTCACCTTTCCTAGCGGGCGCAGTGCTTTTCAAGAGTCCCTGTTATTGGGCAAAATCTAATGGACATTACGCCAAATGATGTTTGCGATTCGTAGTTTACAATTATTGCCGAAGCAGTTGTGGTCCTTAATCATCGGGCGAGTCGCCCACTCCGCAGCGAAAATAATTGATCGGCATTTGTCTCGTTTTATCGCATTTCTGGTCCATTAAACTAGACGAAATGTAAAGGCCCGCGCCAATGAAACCGTACGGAACACGCCGAGACAAATCTCGGAGATTTCGTTGGAAAAATTCTCACTAATCAGCTTCAGTTACATTTCAATCCGATACAAATTTCAAATAACCGCTTAAAATTATGGATTGACCATCGTAGTGTAACACTTCACAAGAACACCCAGGCTTGAGAAAATTACGTAGATATAATGTGACCTCATTAAGAATCGAACCTGGAACCATCGATAAGAGAAGCCAGTGTCACGCCTACTGGACTACAGAGGCCGCCGTTTATGACGTGTTTTATAAAATAAAAGTGTGGCGAACTTTTTTATGTTTTTTTTTTAAATTTTATTTACAAGCTTAAAAATTACAAAATAGTTACTAATCAGCTTCAGATTTGTAGAAAGAGACAGAAATTCCAACCGCAATTTCATTTCGTCGCCGATGAATCGGCGTGAATACGTCTCGATAACAATAACTTTTCTGAATTTGCGCACCATCTTTTGGAAACGGGCCACACGTATAAAAAGGAAAACTGTATCGAGATTCTACACGTAAATAATAGGGGGCTAAGACTAGATAACTTAGAAATACTAGGAATAAAAACATGTCTAAACACTAAAGCCAATATAATTAACAACCAGTTACATTTAGAATAGCCCGTTACCTGACATATTCCCCGTTTCGAAGTCCACTTCTCAATTACCCCCACCATAGGTGTAGCCACGCCCCCGTTCAAAAATTGATTTGTTTGCTAGAATAGATAATGGATAGTTAGTTTGCGTCCGTCTTGAGAAGATACAGTGGTGTCGAAACCGGTAGACGTAGAGTTACTAGTTAAGTGGTTCATACAAAGGTGTTAAATTAAAATTAATAATCGGCATTTATTGGACAAGAATAGACATTTGATTGTTTGATACATACACGTAGTACAAATAAATTAGGACGATATGTAACAAGCCTCCCGGCCACTACCTGCCTCGCTAGGTATACTAAAATATTTGTTCTGAAGTAGGTAGTTTTTTTAAAACATTTTATCCCCTTAGGTCGACACCACTTTAAAGTAAGTAGGTAGGTACAAGACGATGATAAATAATTGTGTAGTAGTTTTTATACAATAT
>JADDOH010011748.1:0-31840 GCA_016648135.1 Agrypnia vestita
TCGTAAGACAGAATTTACTGAGATATTAGAGAATATGTACCGATTACCGCGGCACGTATGATAATAAATTCTACAATTAATTCGATAAAAAACCGACAAGTTCAAACCAAACAGGGAATAAAACAAAACATCAGCCTGTATTTCGTATTATTTTGTAATAGTAGTAAAAACAAAACAATAACAGTCTCTGTCACGCTCATAAGCTTGACCGTGTGCGAGAGAGACAGAGAGATTTTTCGAAATCCGTATGCAGTGCGACGTCACCCCGTGCACTTGCGCGGGTGACAGGGCGGGAAATATGTGTACATGCCAGCTTTAGTCAAACGACCTGTAGTTTGAAGGAATAAGTCTTTTAGACCTGTTCTTTTTAATGATACAGATCTACTCAATGGATATCATCTAAATGAACAGGTTTTATCTAAGATTAATACGAATGATGCGTTAATCCCAAAACGGTTTCTTAGTAACAAACCTGAAGGAAAACAAAGTTTAGGCAGACACATAATGAAGTGCGAGAATATAAATAAAAAATAACCATCTCGGCATCAACAAACAGACTGATGGAGATGAATTCTTGAGGACAGGATTCTTACCGGGTTGAAGAGTTAAGGATTTTGATAAGCATATTTAATAATTCATAAAATCAATTGTTAGTACACCCAACTCTTTTTTTAGATGGTAGACAAGTTCCAATGAAAACAGTCATAAAAAGATATACAGTAAAACCCTGTTAATTCGAACCCCATTAATTCGAAATTCGCCATAAATCAAAATTTTTAAAACCCACAAGTCCCAAAATGTGAATTTCATGGGTTAACCCCGATAATTCGTAATTCGAAATGATTTTTAGCCCCTTGCGCCATAAATCAATACATTTTTAGGTTACATGATTCGAATTTTTTTTGAAATTTTACGAAATCAAAAAAAATATTTCGATTTTTCGCAAGTGAGAACAATTATCGGATACTTTAGTAATAAAAATGTCGCGGTCTTTGTAATAGCATAATACATATTAGACTTTCGAAATGATTTCTTGAAATATGGAAAAATATAGACGTTTTTAACAAAATTAATGTTTTTTTTTAGTTTTACGATTTTTTACGATTTCGTAATCGGATTGCGGTTTTTGATTTTTCGAAATAATTTTTATCCCCTAGCGCCATAAATCAATACCGATCAATACATATTATTAGTTCACAAAATTAGATTTTTTTTTTTGAAATTGACAAATTTGAAAAAATATTTCGTTTTTTCGCAAGTGAGAACAACAAATATATCAATATAGGGTATTTTAGTAATTGAAATGTCACGGTATTCGTATTAGCGTAATAAGTATTGCGTTTTCGAAATGATTTCTTGAAAAAATTTGACTTTTTCACTAAATTTTTTTTTTTTTTAAGATTTTTTCAAGAATTTTACGATTTTTGGAGAATTTCGCAATCGCATCGCGATTTAAAATTTATTTTGTATCATAAATTTCAAATTATCGTGGTTTTACTGTATTATACATACAAAAGTGAAGACGTGTTCCCCAACTTTAAAAAACTGTGTAAGATTTTTTTTGAGAACTATTTTATTTCAAAATCTATATAAAAAAGAGTTTTGTTTATATTTAAGAATATCAAATGATTAAATCACTTAATTGATTTGTGTTTTTAGGATGAAGAGGAGGAAATGGAACCTGAAGAAGAGGAGGAACAGATAGACACAACAGAAAAAGAAAGGTAAGATTATTGTCATAACTTTTCTATTATAATATTACTAAGTAAGGTTAAGTTCATTTGAGTCATTCAAAAATATCAGTTAAAAAATATAAAGCAATAATTTTCATATCCATTGAACCAGATGATGATTTACTTCACATATATATGTATATATATATATGACATGAAAAAATATTTTTAAAAAAACCACGCTTATATTTAAATACTAATAAATACCGAAAATAAATTTTCAGCCAAAAAAATTTACCTCACTCTCCAAATAAAAGGTGGGCGCTTACAATATTAATATAGATTACAGAATTCTGCTGTTGATGGAGGAAAAGCGCCCACGCCTTCATTTGGAGAGTGAGGCAAAAAAATTTGGCTGAAAATTTATCTTTTACATTTAAATATGTGTATTTCTTTTAAAATATCTTTCATGTAATATAATTTTCTACTTCTTAGTCTTAATATTACCCAGTGTACAAAATTATTTCGGTAGGAAACTGGCACCATCTTTTGGTGAGCTCATTAACTATTTTCCCATTATAAAAATTTAACGAATTAATTATGATGGATTAATTGATTAATTAGTGAATCTGATAATTGACTCATATACTGTCATCGAAAATACTATGTGCAAAATTTCTGCGCAATTGAACTTTGAGAAGCGGGCGAAATATTAATTATTCCGTCCAGGCAAACAGGTAAAGCTAATATAAGCATATAATAAAAAAACAAAGTTGCAAAGTATAACTTATAAACATATAAATAATACTGTGAATCAATTGTGAAATTCACCTAAAATTGTAAAACTCATGGCAAATATGGCAAAATGAGATGTTTTGATTTTGTAGGTTGGGAAAATAAAATAAGGCTTGTAAATTTAAAATCTCTCTCCTATAGAATTAAAAAAATTGGAAATATTGCGTTTAGCCTTACTTTTGCTATCTTACTACAAACCTCGTTAATTTGAAATTCAAGGGGTCCAAAAAAACATTTAGAACTACATATAAAGAACCCAGTTAATTTGAAATTCTAGGTATGTTCAACAAAAAAATCGCGACTTGTTTCTGATATTCACCAAAAATCATAAAACTCATGAAAAAAGCCATTAATTTTGTGAAAAATGTCTGTATTTTTGCATATTTCAAAAAATCATTTCGAAAATGCAATATGTATTTATTATGCTAATACAAAGATCGCGACATTTCTATTACTAAAGTGCCTTTGACATTGACATCTTTGTTGTTCTCACTTGCAAAAAAATCATCTTTTTTTAATTTTTGTCTAATTTAAAAAAAATCTAATCCTGAAACCTAAAATGTAATGATTTATTGTGAAGGGGCTAAAAATTATTTTCAAATTACGAATAACCAGGATTAATTTACTATGAAATTAACATTTTGGGACTTGTGGGTTTTGAAATTTTCGAATTATGGCAAATTTCTAATTATCAGGATTCGAATTAACGGGATTTTACGTTATTTACTATGAAAAGTGAAATAAGTTGATTGTTTCTCTTTATAATGTACTATGTATTTATTTCATAGATCGAGAAGCAAATCTCGCTCCCGCTCAAAGGAGGGCTCTCCACAAAAATCTCCAGCGGGATCCAGACGTGGTTCAGGGTCCGAAGCTGGATCTCGACACAGCTCAAGATCTAGATCAGGTTCAAGGTCAAAATCTGGATCGAGAGCCGCTTCTCGTTCCAGATCTGGCTCCCGAAGAAGTTCTGTGGAGTCGAGGAAAGGATCTGCATCGCCTCAGCGTTCCAGAAGTGGCTCCAGGGCTACTTCAAGATCTCGGTCCAGGTCGCGGTCTAAGTCTGGCTCCAGATCACGATCTGGGTCTAGGTCTAGGTCGGGATCCCCCGCATCGAATGCTGGGTCCAACGCCAGTGCAAGGAGATCCCGGTCTAAGTCAAGGAGCGGATCAGAAAAATCTAGAAGTAGATCTCGATCGGGTAGTGGATCAAGACAGGTAGGTTTCATTTTAAAAAAATAAATTATTTTTATATCGTCAATTGTCCAGGTAATACATATATTGTTGATGTTTTGTTTATATATATGTGTAATCATTTTCAAATCAAATTAAAAATATTGATTGGATTTGCCCCACCTCGGCTATTGTGTAGTCACTCAATGTCGACTGTACTTTTCTTTCTGAGACTTACATAAAACAGAAACAGAACATTACCTTACCATTTAGTTAAAATATTAATTGTTGAAGTACTTTGAGGTCAGATAATAAAAGGGAAACCCAGTTAATGTCGGGCACGTACCGACAGTCCTCTTATATTTATACATTCTCCCGTCTCACTTTCTCCCGCATATCCTAATTGTTTGTATCTTGATGGTGGTGCAGCAATATTTTTTTAAATAATCACTTATATTTTTGAAAGAGATTTTCTATATCGTTTAACAAAGTCTTGAAATAGATTTACTGATTAAAAATATTATTTCAGGGGTCTGGAGGTTCTCGCAGCGGTTCGGCCTCATCAAAATCATCAGCTCGCAGTGACTCCGAATAATATATTATTTTTCATCAGTGACTGGTTTGATTGGAACTTGCAATTTTCAATAATAAAACATTTAATTAAATCCAATTTGATTAGTTTTCCTTGAAAAACTCCCAGCTTACCGCAGAAGCCTTTTCATGAGTAAGCTTGTTGATTAGACACTCGCTTAGTGATTTGGTGGTTCGAGCCCCATTTCAGGATACCAGCAAGTCAGTCCTATTTTCATAACGCAGGCTTTTATTTTAGTTTGTAAATAGTAAGAATAATGATGCAACACATAGTCCATGTTAGTAACTCTATTAATAAAAGAAAAATTAAAAAAAAAAAGAATTTGTGCGGCAAAGTATTGAAACTAAACTTAACCAAAGTAATAAAATAATAATTTAAGGAAGATAAATATGTAAGGGGAACTGCGAAATTAATGCACTTTTTTGGCACACAGTTTTGAAATTGATTATCTTTTGACACTGAGCAGTAAAAACATGTGATACAGTTTTTGTGTTGTGAGGCTATTTGTTCATAGTTCCCGTCCTCGCTGGCCGTCGCTGCGCCTTCGCTAATCGCATCCATCGTTAATTCCTCAAAGATATTTTCGCTCTGGACAACAGTGATACCATGCCAGAGTCCCGTTTCACATTTAATTTAATATTCAAAATAATATTCCGACGAATAATCATTTTAAGATCGTTATATATGTGGTCACTGTGGTAGCAAATATGATCTATTTGTTTGGCCGCTTTTACGTTGCATTTTTTTTAAGATTATAAAAAAAATTGGGGTGAGATGCAAACTATGAAATTTACACATCGATAGACGACAATTATAGAAGATCTCCAAGAGACAATTACATATATAAAAAAATAATAACCCTGTTTTCTTTCACCATTATGACAATTCAAACGTTTTCGATGCTGACGCTTCATCTTCAGTAATCGTGAGGAGTGGGGGGGGCGAGTTTGGAGGAACCCCAGGAAGGAGGAGACCAGCATCAAAAACTTTCTAATTGTTATAAATAAATGGTGAAAGTAAACAAAGTTGTCATTTTTTAATATAATTTAAAATGGCCTTTCACAAAGCTACACAAAAAAATGGAAAAATTATCCAGAAGACAGAAAGTGGTCCTTGTAGTTGACAAAATATTGGTTGATTCAATCACTTTTTAAATGAAATGCAATATAATATTTATGACGAAAGAAGAAATATAATAAAATAAAAAGTCATTAAACATTTATGTATTTATTTCATAGCTTACATATAAAAGTGCAAATTATAATAAAAGTAGAAAAAATTACTTTAGATGAACATGCTACATAAATTTAATTAACAAAACTATTAAAAATAACTAGTTTTTTTCTCTTTTATGGCACATGCAGAAATTCATAAGAAAATTCAACACATCTGTGTTTTTCCAAGTCTACTCTTTTCCATTAAAATATTATTTTAATTATAGTTTTGTCTGTCAAGTATTTGGATAGAAACACATTGAAGAAAAATGGTTCAATAAGATAAATTATATTCTTCAGTCTCTACACATTATAAATATCAATAAATTATAGTATTCTCTCCAATATACTAGTGATAATCTCTAACAACTGGTTACATTCATATATTGAATCGGTGCTTGTTTTTTAAAATTCCATTAAATGTGTGCCATAAATCGTAATATATTCTAAACATTTTTATTTGATATGATAGATTCGAAAAGCTGAAAACAGCTTTTCATATAAAATAAAATAAACTCTCAAAACAAATTCCGCATACTCTGGCATAATAAACAATTACTATTTACATATAACTGCACTGACACATACTAACCAAATAAAAAGTCTATATACCAAATCACTATTTCGCATCATATATAATTTATGATACGTTTAGTGTATTTTGTTTGGTTATAACAAAATACCTTAGTCATTCTACATATTAACAGTTCTGAAATGCTCAGTTATTTTACTCTTTTGGGCCTACCGCACGTGCAAGTATTGCCACACTTTTGCCTGCGCAGGCTGGTTTGTATATGGAACACCGTGCGTAGGGTTGGTAAAACTGCGAGAAGCTTGCGCTGGCAAAATTGTGGCGAAGTTTGTGCGCATTGTAGGCCCATATGTCTGAATTATATTTTAATAGTACAGTATGCATAAATACCACCCAACTTGATAATAAATTCCTTCTGGCACTGGTTGCAGGATCACATTAGGTAGATTTCATCTGCATGTTTTTTAACTTTTTCCTCTATACCCAGTATAAACAGTTACAACTTTAAAAAATTTAAACAGCCTCCATTTTGCAACAATATTGTGGTTCAGGCTGGCTAACGAACTTAAGTAAGGTCAATTTTCCAAAAAACATTAATCGTAATCTGACAAGAGCTATTAGAATTATTGTGTCCACAAAATCCATTGTATCCCCTACATAGATAAACTTCTTAACAGAGGGTTGTTTCGAAATATCCAGGTCATGTTTGAAGAAAGTGGATTGAAAAATTGCATCACAAGACTCTCTGAAATAAGTAGTACTATCTCAATCTAATTCTACTTAAAATTACTACAATTAAATTTAAATCGTATAGCAATTTATATCTTCTCTTTTAAAAAAAAATTCTGATACATCTGTAAGCTGCCAACTTTTAGTAATCTCGATGTTATAAACTAATAACAAAAAACAATTAAAATTAAAATAATTGGCACAATTTTTAATGTTCTGTTCAAAACATTATTTTAAAAACTAAATATACATATTTTGGATAAAAGCCTTCGAAGATAATATCACATTTAAGCTTTACTAAAATTCAGTACCATAAAAAAAATTAGAGTTCAATATGTAATATAATAAGGTATAGTATACTATACCTAGTACAAGAAATATAATAAGACCTACACCGTAGTGACAGCACTTGACATTACTTTTTATTTCCATTGTACATAGCGTTCAACTTTTCATATTTACATATATATTGGGTTAGTGGGAGGGAAAAGGTTTTTTACAAGTCACGTTACATTATGAGCAATAATCATATGGTATAGTTGGATGTTTTGTTATTTCCAGTTTATGACTCTACATGCTGTTGCAATTATGCAATTTTTTAATTCGTAATGCATAAGCAACCGAAAATACACTTTTTCAGATACCATGACTTCTATTGCTATTCAGAATTTTCTGTGCTTACATCTAATCTATAATCTCAATATTGTTAAGGATAGTGCCAGAGACATCAGATACATAGCGGTATAGACCAGAAAACTCTGTACAGAGAGCCATGATGTCTCCTATGAAGGCGGGTTAACACCATTGATTTTTACAAAATGATGCATACATATTTTCAAGATGGTGATCATAAACTGAAAATTACAGGAATACCTATTTTAAAACTACCAGTTAAATTACACTGTAGTATATTGAAATTTCAAGAATAACAAATTATTTTCGTGATCTCAAATGAAATATCACTCTTTTTTTTCAATTTATTAAAAAAAAATTTAAAGTCCTGTAAATTTTTTTGAAATTAGAAGATTGACTGTTTACCATTCCTGAAACCATAGAGCATGCGCTTATAAAAAACGCAATTACATTTCCGCTAACCCAATACAGTAAAACTTGAATAATTCGAAATTGTTAAAACTCAATATGTCCCAAAATGTTAATTTCATAGTATATTAACCCCAATAATTCAAAAACCCCGGTAATTTGTAATTCAAAATATTTTTTAGCCCTTTGCGCCATAAATCAATACATTTTAGTTCTCATAATTCCATTTTTTTTTAAATTTAACAAAATTGAAAAAATATTTCGATTTTTTCGCAATTGAGAACAACAAATATGTCAATATCGGGTTCTTTAGTAATAGAAATGTCTCGATATTTGTATTAGCATAATAAATATTGCGTTTTCGAAATGGTTTCTTGAAATATGAAAAAATACAGACATTTTTTCATACGTTTTATGATTTTTGGTGAATATCAGAAACAAGTCGCGATTTTTTGGATGTACCTAGAATTTCGCATAGTTCTAAATGTTTTTTTTGGACCCCTTGAATTTCGAATTAACAAGGTTTGTAGTAAGATAGCAAAAATAAGGCAAAACGAAATAATTCCGATTTTTTTAAATTCTACAGGAAAGAGATTTTAAATTTACAAGCCTTACTTTATTTTCGCATGCTACAAAATCATAACACCTTATTTTGCCATATCACTACAGATCTATCAATATCATTTAGTACCTTAACATAGCACAAATTAAAAAAAAAACTTAACTAAGCATTAAAGTAAACATCTACAGCATATATAAACATAACTAATACTATAATACATTTTTAAGTTTGTTTAATTTAGTATAAATTGACAAGTTACACATATTACATTCGTTGATTGTTCCATTTATACACATTACTTATTGATATTGATTCCCATGAATTGATTATTACAGGTGAATATTGGTAAATATTTTATACCATCATAACCGTTACATATATAGTTGCATTTAGGGTAATTTGTGTTAACTTGGTTTAAAGCAACAGTTATAAAGCATAGATTTTTACATTTTCCACAATCAAACAATCCGTTTTCACAAACCAAATTGATACAATAGGTTCTATTGACAAAATTTGTACTTGTGGCAAAGGAATGGGTAATGGAATTTTTTCAAACTGAATTATGTTATGGTGCTATTTTATGGTGAATGTGCATGGATTAAATACAGCATTAAGATCAATATGTTTGGGTGCCCATAAATATATATATTTTTTATTGTTCATTTTTTTTTTACAATTTACCCAGATTTGAGACCTTTCCAATTTGTTTTAAGTGCCTTTGAATACTAGACACGATGCACCTATTTCATTTGTAAGAGATGCATTCTTAGGGCCGGTTGTTTGATCAAGAGTTGTAAAAGTTAAGAAAAGAGCACTTTGCATTTTCCTCCAATCAAAACACCCTTTTTCGTAAAAATCTATGCTTTGCTTAACTATTATTCTAACTGCTGATCAAACAATCATGGCTATTAAACAATCATCAATAAATGGTCCTTAACTCATCTGACACATCTGACTGTAGACATAGTCTTTCCCATAATCTTCACAATTTTTTTTTACACTAACACATTTTCTAACGTGGCAAAAATGAATTTTGTCGTCTGCCAATTTAATTTTTAATATATACATATATATTATTTTTAAATAGAGATGCGAACACGGAATACATGTCACATCAATATTCTTACTATTTTCAAACTAGGCTAAATGATTGTGCTATGAAAATATGCTGGTGTCTTGGAATGTGAGGCTCGAACCACCAGATCACTAGGCGAGCATCATGACCACTACACCGACAAGCTACTCTTGCTTGAATCACTATTTACCATCCAAAACCACAAAGAATGCTGAAGACCAAATCAATCAATAAAATATACTGATATAAGACTGTTGTTTACTTGGGCTCCTAATTGAGCTGGGCCACAAAAATTGTATTAAAAACAATCTTATTTGTGGGTATCCTTGATACATCAGTTCAGTCTGTTCTCCATGCAAATACACAATGCTTAAAAGATTAACATAGAATTAATTGTGAATATCTGAATACATAATCAATATATATATATATATAAAGAAATCCCTATCCGCCAAGTTTTCTCCACAACCACCCACCGGTGGTTATGGTGGTGGATAGCCCTTGGTGTCACATCGAAAATGTGCGAGTTTGGTGGAGGTGGCTGTGCGTGGGTGGGAGTGGGTGATGAAAATGTGCTTTCTAGCACATTGTTTTGTTATGGGAAGGCCGCGAATGCTTCAGATTGTTTCAAAATAGGCGCGCCGACTTTGTGAGTCTAGAAGGTTCCGGAAAAACCTACCCTAGAAAGTTCTGGAAGGAGAAGGTTCTAGAAAATTCCCGAAAGTTCTATAAGGTTCTAAACTGAGTGGCGGAATGTGTCGGTGTGTCTAGAAGGTTCCTATACATTCAATAAATTTCTTGAAAGTTCTGGAAGGAGAATGTTCTAGAAGGTTCGCGAAAATCTATGCGTGCGGAGCCGCGCGGGCACAGCTAGTTTAATATAAGCTATAAGAAGGTTGTAAGTTTTTAATTTATGTATGCCTTCTCTGCTGGTGTGTCTACCGACCTAAGTATCGAGGTATCTCGATACTTCTTCTTATTGCTTGCCCAATGTAACTTGGCGTGCAGCGAATTTTAGAACTGAAACCTGCCCCGCCCGCACCCGGTGGTAACCCCTCGCCCTGTCATTTAGTTCAATTTTGTATTTGGTCGGGAGCTGTGACATCTTGATTACCAATATACACTGAATTATTATGTCCAAAACATCCTAAAAAGTCCGGGATGGTGCAAGAACAATTGCCAATGAAGTATTAAAGTTTTGCGAAGCTGAAAAACCGAATAATGGACCGATATTACCGTCTGACAGTGTGACAGGTAGAACAGCCGCCATTACTTTATGGTTTCTTTAGTGCTGCCCGACCATATTTCTGTATTTAATACGACACCGGTCACCGGACATTCTGTACATTATGTATTGTGTAATAAATTTACACCCTGACAACTTCTGTTACGCGACAGGGACGCCCTCCCTCTCACGCCAAGTTATAGCATAGTGGTACGTCTATAGTACACTGGATGGGGGCTCGTAATAAAGAAACGCCGCGTCCTTAGACTATTCGTTTATTACTTCGTACAGCGGTAGCAAAAGACCTGTTCTCTATATCGAGGGCCCAATTCGTCTGAGCGCTTGGCCTGCCCGCGGCCTCTACCCATTGCGCATCCTCACTCTGTCTAGCGCTGCGCGGGCATCTTCTATTGTGCGTCGATGACGCAACAAAAACCCATCTCACAAGGGTGTAAAACCTTTCATTTACAGTTTGGACAAGTTCCAAACATTGACTGAATGATTTCAAATTTAATAATTAACCAAACAATTTTCATTTGATTCCACATATGTTACACTATATTATAGCAAAATAACACAAATACTATACTAATCATGTAGGTAGTAATCTGATACATTACTATGGGTTACCTATCTACAGGTTAATTAAATAGTTTGTATTCTAGTAAGATTCAGATAAAAATATTTTTTGTGAAGTAATATGAATATCTAAAAGTTTACATCACTCAATATTCTCAGAATTCAATGTATGTGTCTTGAATTTTTTATCTATCTCCAACACTCATATAAAATGCACTTATCCTAAAGATGTTATTATTAGAAGTTTAAGCATGTTGCACACAGAACTTCTAATAGACAATTTTAATTTTTCAGTCTTGTATTGTGATAAATAAATTGGTAAAGTATGTGTAATCACATACAATTGTGTAATAAAGGAAGTTCCTATTTTCTTTTATTGAAATTTAGTTTTTAAGGCAATCTGGAAGAATGGTTTATTTTCACAGAATTTCTTTTAAAACTCTTTGTCATTTATAACTAATTTGGACTACAAAATTTATTCTGCACTGTTCTTAATTATTGATATTTCATTAAAATATGAAATATATATTACAATACAAAGCACAACCTTATCTATGAAAGAAAAAGAATTGGGCTTTTTCCAGAAAAGTTGTAAATTTCCATTAGTGATAGTATTTTAATAGGTGACACGATAACCATTATTTGAGATTTGTATGCAATTGTATTGATGATTGGTAACTGATTTTTCGCAATCTGATTGGCAACCATCGGTACTAGACAACAGTTATATTTCAACTACATAATATATACAATCAATAATACAAACCTTAAATAACAGTACCATGTGTAAGACGTTAAAATAATGATTTGACTGTCACTTGTTTTCATCCTTAACAAATACAGGTTGTCACAAAATTTGAACCAACATACATGTCAGCATAAACAATTTTTTTAAATAATTTATCAACAAATTCAAATCAAGTAATTTGGTTTCTTCAGTAAAACGAATTAACATAATGTAGAATTTTACCATCAATATGTTATTTAATTTATTATTGTAACGTTCTTGCAAAAACATTATGTCTTACACTAACAATTGGGCAATTCCTCTGATGAACATATTCATCGTGTTATGGTGCATATATGGATGAGACTTTGATTTCTCATCTCTCTATGTAAAGCTTTGCGTATATCAGTTCTGTTATTCTACTCTGCACTGTCCTTAAACAACCTTCAAGGTAACTCTCCAAGTCCCATTCACATACACTCCATAAGCCACACACCACTGAATGGAGATGTCTGATGTGGAGTAATTTTCTCCATAATTTGTTCCACTCTCTCTGGCAAATTGAATTTTTAAAATAAAATAAAGCGACTATTATTGACATGAATGCAAATGAGTGTTTATGAACTGCGATTTTCAACTTTTTCATTTTAAATTTTAAAAAAAAATTCTGCAATACATATTTCATTAAATCGTCAAAATGAATGTACATAGATTGGTAATAAATATGACTTGCGAAGTACCGTGCTTGTTAACTCTACTGAGATATTTATTTATTTAAGATATGAAAGATTATGAGGCAGTGTGATTTTAGTAAACTTTCTATATTCAAAACATTACCAGAGAATTGATTACATAACAAATGAATATATGTACTCTTAAAAGCTATAGCACAAAATGTGACAAGCACAATTTGCACAATTGATTTGTATTAACAGCAATTGTTATTATTGGGGCAATTTGGCATTGCCCTCGAACGCACTGCATTTCTCTTGAGAGATATGTTTCGAGGAGACTTCACTGGCGATTCCTTTAGAGATGCGACTCTGAATGGTTGTTGACAATGAAGTTTGTGGGCCAACGTCATGAAGATGGCATCAACTGTCTCGGCTTCAGAATCTAAACGAGCTGACGTTTCAAACAGCTAGAAATTAAAGTATTTAAACTAAGTCAAATAAGTGATTTGTTTAGATGGTTTGAATGCACAAAAATACGTAACAAAAGTTAACATACATAATATTCAAGTATACACATATGGCAGCCCTAGTTTAGTGGGTACGACACTGACTTCTCATACTGAGAGTTCCGGATTCGATTCTCAATGAGATCACAATCATCTATATGATTTTCTCAAGCCTGGGTGATTTTGTAACGTATTTTGCTACAGTAATTGGGCCTTACGGCATATTAGGCTAAATTGAAGATAATGGGGTATGTGGCCGATCTTTTTGAGATTAAGTATCCACGGTATGGTTGAATGTCTCGATTTCAAAGTAAAACAGAATTGATTGCCAAGTAAGTTTTAAAAAATTGATTATACTTTAATGTTTCCAAAATTTAATCCTACATTTTGACATTTGGTATTTTAATTTGTAATGCCAGGTTCGGGTTTTATTTGATATATTAATTTTATTTCTAATAAAGTTCTGTTTAACCTGACATAACCCAAATATTCATTTTGCAAATTTAATGGTTGAGACTAAAATGTAACAATTTTTTAATTTGTTCGATTCCGCTAAATAAAATATTTTTTTAAATAAATGCATTCAAGCCACCAAAAATCAAGCCTTTCACAAAAATACAAAAAGTTCCTTTATTCAGTATTCATTGTTTATATGTGAGGTACAAAAGCAAAGGCAACAATATTCAAAAAAATTAGAATGCAGTCATCGAATACTATTAAAATTAGAATACTATCATTTCAATCCAAGGATTAAAATTATAGTAACCAAATACTTACGGGCATTCCGTGTTGGTCTGCCAGGCGTTGTGCTGTAGATGTGGTGACTACACGATGCTCATTTCTATCACAGTGGGTCCCCACCAATACTCTTGGAACATCATTTCCCAAACCCTGTGTCGCGCACTCCGCTACCCAGCCTTCAACTGACTAAAATAATAAGACACAACCATCAAAACTTATTTCCTTTCATTATATGATGTCTGCAGCATCTTCGAAAATTTCATTACACAAAGTAAATTTTCAGAACGAGTACAGTATCCGGCAAACATCTTGAAATTTTACAGCGTAGTGGGGGGAAGTTTGTGCATGTACCATTCCACCAACGAGACCCAAATTTTGTCTTCTGCGCATTCCTCCACTATGCCAAAGAATTTCAAGAAGTTTTCCGGCAACTGTAACAAGCACTTCAATCCTCAACTAGGTCTGTTTCGAATGCAGTACAATTTTTTAGGCAGGTCTTTGACGCATTGGGACAAAGTTTCAATAAACTCACACAAATAAATAGTTTTTGGTCAACCATATTAAATGGGTAAAAACGAAAATAAAGATGGATGTTAACTGCTCAATGTACACTAATTGAAAGTCTCAGAGAGTGGATTTCATAATCTAAGTTATTTACAATCACTCATTACATAGATGTAACAATTTTTTTCATAATTATCACAGATAAAACAGAAAGAACTTTTCTAGGGACTCGATATATTTGTGTTTGATAAGATATTCATTATAATAGTTAAAGGGATATTTTAAAAAGAAAATTTATCCAATATTTGTATAAAAAATTGAAGCCATTTTTATTGTTTCAGAGTTTATAGAACTCCATAATCATACATATGGAAATAAAAACACTTGAGATGCGTTTCACCTTATGACGGCATTATCAATCTGCCCTCATAAGTCGAAATGCGTCTCAGAAAATTAAAAAGGTAGAACTTAAACAGTGTTTTTATTTCCATATGTGTGAAGATAGACAATACATAGACAATTTAATTAACCCTTTATAGGGCGTAAGTCAAAACCAGTTGAAATATCCTCTGCTTATATTTAGGTTGATAATTCATATACTACTCATAGTATTGTCAATCTCATTCTCAAGAATGTTCATTGGTTGATAAAGTGGCCAGCAATGTGAAGCTTTATCACATTTTATCTTTTTCAGCAATCATTTTTAATCATTTTTATGTGCAACGTGTGGTCCCGTTTTTGTTATTTCAAAAGGTTATTGACCTATAAAGGTTTACGGACTGTGGTCACACTCAAAAGTCTCAGAAACCTTAAGAAATTAATAAATTGTTAAGCAGAGGTTAAAATTAAATACTATTTTATTTTAATGAGAGAATGATGGGTACAAAATACATGAAGAACAATACATTACTTATTTTAAACTTAGCCCACTATCCCAATTTTAAGTGTCTTCGGTCTCCTCTAGCACCATGGTATTAATGCAATGTGATCGACTTGGCACAGTGATTAGGCATGTACGTGTACAGTGCAAGTAGCGAACAAGCAAACAAAATAAAATTGGTAATAATTATTGATACAGATTAACATGAAAATTGCAAATCTAAGGACGAGTGTTGGAAAGTGGTAATGTAACTTACATTAAAAGAATTTATTTTTGTCATATCGTAAACGATAACCACTGCATGAACGTTTCTGTAGTAATGCTTCACCATTGACTTCCGAAATCTCTCTTGGCCGGCAGTGTCCCATAATTGTAACTGTAAAGATAACAAACAGATATGGAGCCACTTTTATACATACTTTTATACACTGGAATCATGGTTAAAATGACACAAAAACATTATTTTATTTCAATACACATAACATAAATTCTTTGAACAGTTTTAATTATCTAGTCCAGCCATACTCAACCTGCGGCCTGCCAGGCTTTTAT
This sequence comes from Agrypnia vestita, assembly GCA_016648135.1. Taxonomy (NCBI): domain Eukaryota; kingdom Metazoa; phylum Arthropoda; class Insecta; order Trichoptera; family Phryganeidae; genus Agrypnia; species Agrypnia vestita. The sequence continues at coordinate 15,775 of JADDOH010011748.1, forward strand.
GTGTGGCCCAAAACACTTTTTTTATCAGGAACGTAATTTAAAAAAAATCTAATTATAAGTTTTGAATATCTTGAAATACGCGCAAACAAAAAGACAAACTCCTATCATTTTAAAACCGGCGATTTCTATGGTTTAAGAACGAATTTGTTTTTTCAACCATAGATCATTTCTACAACAGAGTGTAAGTTTTGTGTTTGTCATGTAATTTATTAGCCATTTTTTTAGTGATCCACGTATTCCATTTCTGTCAGTAAAATCTCGTCTTCCAGTGTGTCGAATGCTTTTTTGAAATGTTGGGAGGGAACGTCGGCTCAGCGGACTAGATTCGCATGTGGTTACCGTACTGGAAGAGTTTTGGTATTTTCTGCTTTGATAGAACCCGCTTGATGGAACGTCACTCTTCCCCACCAACTATTAGGGTAGATGCATGAGATCAGGGAATTCGTGAATTCGGCTCGGTAGTGTGTGAATGTCAGGAGCTATATTGGGAAATTACTTGACTGGTTTAGGTAGACCTAACAATTTATACTGAAACAGATTGAGTAGAATATGTAACATGATTTATTACAAAATAAAATTATCTTACTACCTATAGGTTGCCTACTACGGACTATCTGAACCTACGTTTACTACTGACGTTCATTCATCGAGAGTTGACCACTATCCCTTATCTAAATCTAGTTAATAAGCATTTCTAAATCATAAAACAATTAGCTAAGTATAGGTCGAAGATTTCAGCGAGACGATGATCTTGAAGTGCATCTGTGTTGGGACTGCACCATCCGTAAAGAAGTTGTCGGTATATACCGGGAGGTGTTCGCACACATCCTGATCCTCGAGGCCGCATCCTTCTCTTCCATCGTACAACCAGTTCCGTCTAATCCTTGTGCTCCTAGCTCCAGAAAATTTCCTCGACATTTAGATAATTTCGCCCTCATATGGAGATTATACGCGATTAATATCCCTCAGGATAATTATAGACAATTTATTAGCTTTAATTCAGAGATATTCCCGTTCTCGTGGGTATCTAATTGTTACCCGAAGATGATACGTCGTATAAATCGATTAATATGGTAATATTATAATATAAGCAGTGGATTGCATTCCATCGTGTTCAATTATTGATCTATTATAATCTAATTAATTAATCTTACTCGCGTGCTAGTGCTCACGAATCTAATGGAGTATTAAATTAAAATATTATTATGTTGAGTACATCTCAAATTATCTACATCGTATTATTACGATTGGTGATGAAAAAAAATATAAGGTACGCAAGACGAATATGAGAGACGATAGACGAAGAGGGTCCTGTAAAAATAAATACAATAATTAGAGTGATAACTCATGTTTTAGCTGCTGTCAGAAATGGATGCACTAGTCGATGTTTTACCGGGAGGAGTTGATCCTGATTCCCGGAACTCCGTAGTAAGAAGTGATCGCTGATAGCACTGCACGCAAAAAGAGAACTATTCCCTGGCCGCGGTGGTTATAGACTCGCGTCAGGCAATGTCACACCTTAGTGATATGCATCAATCTGAATTGCGATATTATTTTATTTTATTTTATAAATAGTTTCTCGAGGGGAAATTAATTTCGTGACAATGTATAAATATTATTCCAAGTTATTTTATGATTCAAATAATTCACACAAAATTTTGAGTATGTCCAAATCTTTGTACAAACTGGCATTGTATTTTATTTGTATTTTGAATGCATCGTGCCTTTACGATTACCCGCCACAACTCTGAACGTTTTTTCTTTTTATAATTTCGTCCCCCGTTATGTCTGTAATAAGGTGTTAGAATACATATTCAAAAATCATATTTTCGTATGCGTAGACGCAAAACAAACAAAAAAGCTTGGATATAGGTACTATAGTTTTGAGTTTTATTTTTTCATTATTGTATTTTGAGTATAGAGATATGATGAAAATAAATTTAATGTAGGGAAATAAGCTGTTGTTAATGTTTGACCTGATACTGGGTGGTATGATGATAAGCAAAAAGTATTATTATCATTCTGTTATAGTTAAAAAAATATTTGTTTATTAATCAAGTGGCGGCACCATAATCATGAATCAAACGGGTTTCAACCAATACTGTATTTTCCCTATATGATTTTTTTTCGTCATATAAGTACATATAATGTTGCGGCCCGCGTAACTTGGCAAACATATGTATGTGGCCCGAAGAAAAAAAAGGTTGAGTACTGCTGGTCTAGTCCCCTGATTCCATTCCCTATATATATTTCCACAACATGGACAACACCACCACAAATCAAAAAATACCAGTGAACGCCCAAACAGCTGCCTGGTCAGTATATACATATATGATAATGTAAGATTGTCATATCTCTAGCTAGTACTATTTGTAAGTTATATGAATTATTATATTGCAATATCAAATATTTTCAAAATATCTGGAAAAAACGTGCTACCATTTAAATATGGCTATAAATTATATGTTCAAAAAGCATATATTTGGGTAGGGAATGCATATCCATTCTGTTTTAAAATCCGGATTTTTAAGAACGGATTTTGTTCCAATCCGGATTTTATGAATTAAAATAAAAGCACATGAAAATCAAATCAAATGATTTTTTTTTTAAATTTTGTTATTTGGAATTATTTAAACCATTATAATTAAATACCATAATTATGGTGTTATTAAAATAATCAGTCTGTGACTCGCGTGCTGAGTAACGTTAATAAAATAATCAACAGGTACAAATTAAAAGAAACTCTGAAGAACAAAAATAAAGACAAATAGACTCCTTGTCAAATTATTAAACATAAACAAAAGTAACAAAACAATTTAACTTCACTTAAATCAACATAAAAAAACTATGCCATTTTTTGAGACATAAAATGTGACTTCAAAAATAATAAGGCATCTAAAGTGCTGTTGTTTAACATGCTGCGAATTCGGTTGCACATAATTCCTGCTGCGGAAAAAGCACACTCTGATTCAACGCTTGTAACCTCCAGAGCCGATAGATTCGACACACGTGAGACGCGCGACAGCAAACTCGCTTGTTTCGATTTTTTTGTTAAAATTTCTTATTATTCAAATAATCCGGATTCGATTTTTAAATCTGGATTTGGAGGTCAAGTAAAAATGTGCGGATATCCGGATTTTTTGGATTACGGATAGTCCGGATTGCATTCCCTATATGTGGGGTATAAAAACAAAGCCAGCACCGAATTCTAGATTTTATGTATCTATCTATCGCTTCCAAAATCAGGTTCCTATAAAATCTCGAATTCAGTACATTACAAATTAGTAATCTTCGATGACTGCATTCAAATCTTTTGAATGTTGCTGCCTTTGCTTTTATGCCCCACATACTATGTATTCACTATTCATGTGGTTTGGTTCAGTTAAGTTTTAATTAAAGTCGAGGCAAAGAAATAAAAAAAGTTGAAAACTTAAAATCCAATTTATTCAGAATGCAATATTTTGAATCGTAGAGGTCCTGTTCTAGGGGTAAGATATTTCAATATACATTACATATATTCTTTGAACAATTTATATTTTAATCATCTAGTCACATGATTCCATTCCTTGGTTATATATTTAACATGGAATTATATAAAATTATTATGTTTAGATAGAAAATCATCTCAACATTTTCAAGCAATTGAAATAATTGTTTTTTTTAAATAAATTAATTACCTTGACATCTTCTTCTCCTATCTTCACGGTTCTTTCATGAAAATCCACTCCGATAGTCGCGTCAGCTTTTCCCAAAAATGCTCTTTCGCAAAATCTATAGGTGAGACACGTTTTTCCCACGTTGGAATCACCAACTATAATTATTTTCAGAATTTTGTTTTGTACGAGACCGTCTACCGGCCTCCGATAACATTGTGCCTTTTCAAAGTATTGAAATCCTGGCGATTTATTCATCTCAAACTGGTAAACTATTAATTGACATGTGTCACTTCGAGCCTCCTTGTGTGTAAATGTTATTCGAATATTAAATATTTGTAAACATAAACCACGTCAATTTGACATTGACACTTTATACAAAGGGTTGCCAGTATAGTACCAAGTATCAAGTATGTATTCCAATGATATTTTTATTATTGCGGGATGATTTTTACTTCCTTTCTTTTAACTCGTGGCGTCTGTTTGCTTGACGAAAGAACTTTGGATCGATTTTTAACCCTTTTTCCGTGATCCGATCGAGCTGAAACTTTGCAAGCAGACTCGTGGCGACGATCAAGAAGATATATCAAATTTTCATTAAAAAATAATAATAATTATAGTATAATTTTGGATTTTTCAAATTTTTAACGGTTTTTTCATACAAGTTGTATGGAGATTCCGACGCATAAGGTAGACCCGAAACCCGAACATGAGAATTGTAAAAACTTCGTTTTTATGGTTACTTTTTTTATTATTACTGCGGCGCGCGGCAGCGGCACGCCGGTTTTTTTGCCGCGAACCGCGTGATACACCTGGGTGGGTTCTGATTTACATCTCTCAGAGGGTAGATCTCCGGCTAGCTTGCCGCTCTGTGGTGTTGTCGAATCTCAAACTACTTGGAGATGGTCACTGAAGAAAGGTGGCGGGAATCGGAATAAAAATAATTTGATTCATACAAAAATCAATACGGTTTCAGAGAGCATATGTGTACTGGAGATGCCATAACAGCAATGACTGAATATGTCACAAAACATACCGATAATGGAGATAAGTGCATCGCAATATTTCTTGATCTTGCTAAGGCGTTCGATACAGTTCCACATGATAGATTGCTTGTTAAATTATCGCGCATAGGATGTGACGGTGTGACCCATGACTGGTTTAAAAGCTATCTTACAGAGAGATCTCAAGTTGTTTCACTGGAAGGAAATCATAGTACACCAAAACATATATCACACGGTGTACCCCAGGGAAGTGTCCTTGGACCAATCCTCTTTCTCTTGTATGTCAACGATTTGTGTGATTTGCCAACTGAGGGTCAAGTTATTTCATTTGCAGATGATACCGTCTTACTTTTTAAAGGCAGAACATGGGAAACTGCTCACAAAATAGCAGAAAATGGTATAGTGACCGTTAAAAAGTGGCTTGACCGAAATTTACTTTCACTGAACATTGGAAAAACTAAGTACCTAACATTCAGTCCAACAGAAGCTGGTCAACCTAAAGACATCATAAATTATCAAATACAGTTACATAACTGTAGTTTACCAAATAGATGCAACTGTATATGTCTGGAAAAAGCATGTGACATCAAATACCTAGGAATTATAATTGACAACAAACTCAGTTGTCAGGAACACATACAAGATCTCTCTAATAAGGTTAGGAAAACGGGATACATATATAGAAGTCCGAGAAATGTGGTAGATATTGTATCCCTCAGGACTATATATTATTCCATCACTCAATCCCTATTATCCTATGGCATAATTGGATGGGGAGGGGGTGTCAAATCAGTCATGGATCCGCTGACAAAATCACAAAAATGCATCATGCGTATAATCACCAAGAAATCGAGAATGTTTCCTTCAGATGATTTGTTTGGCATATTTAACGTTCTTGACCCGAGACAATTATACCTTAAAACCATACTTTTAAAATTCCACAAGGACAAGGTAAATTTTAATCGTACACAACACACACGGGTTACAAGATTGGCAAATGCAATTAATTTTGGGGTACCTAAAAGGAAAACGTCTTTTGGGCAAAGACAATATAATTTCACTGCCCCGCTTGTCTTCAATAAGTTACCTAATGAAACTAAAGAAATAACTGTACACAAACCTTTTAAACATCATATCAATAAGTTTATAAAAATATCAGATAGAAGGTATGCTGAAGAAGTGATCCGCCCTTGACCTCTGAATTGACAAAAACTATTTATATAATTTATAGTATAGGGGAGGGTGGGGCGTGTTGTGACAGGGGCAGGTTGTGACAACGCGTTTAAAATTCGTGCCATTTGACTTAGCGTTACCCGCATAGATTCATTTTATGTGAATTCTGTAGCGTCAGTTGCTATCAAAATATTGGAGCCGTGCGGTTGATTTCATTAAAGTTAAACGATAAAGTTTGATTTTGAGGTACTCAACCAACTTTTTCTGCACTAATTCCAAGTGTTCTGTTGTTTTACCAATACTAGGTGAGTTATTTTACATATTATTTACCAAATGTTGTGTCTTTTGGCTGTATTATCAGAAATAAAAGAAAACCTTGCGGTAAATAAATTCACTTGCGTAGACATTTTAATATAAAATGATCGTATGGGGCGAGTTGTTACAAAAATGTGGGGGCTAGTTGTGACTGTCACAACTAGCCCCTTCGAAATAATTAAATTTTTATTTTTAATAAAACGATTATCAGATGTGAAACTGTAGAGTTCAATTATTATTTTAACTTTTCTTTTTTTAATCGTTTTCTTGAAGGATTCAAAATGGTACGAAATTACATTAAAAATTCGAAGAGGGGTGAAATTCCCGAAAACGTTTACGAACGTACTGCTGCTGAGATAAAGGCTACAAACGTGTCTCTTCGAAAAGCCGCAGTGTCTTTGGTGTCAATTATATGACACTAAAACGATTCATAGATCGGAAAAAAGCCTTCCATTTGTAAATTCTGAGATAGGCTATTCCAACCCGGAACCCTTTTTACCCAGGCGCAAGAAAAATAACTTGGAGATTACATTGCAAAATGTAGCAAAGTTTATTATGGTTTGACCACAGCTGATGCGAAAGAGCTTGCATATGAGTATGCATGCCAAAATATGATCAAAATTCCCGAAAAGTGGACAACACCATTAAACACTAGAACAAATCCGGCCATTACTTAAAGCTCATCTAAGAAAAAACCGACGTGATATGTAAAAGAAAATTTAAAGCGTAATTTTAACTGACACGCCGATAAAAAATCAGTTAGAATTGGAAGATAATCTAAGAAAGAAAAAGAAAAGCTAAAAGATGCGAAAGCGTAAAATCACAAAAGGAACTAAAAAAAAACAAGCACCCAATAAAATAAAAGCGGAAATAAAGAAAAAACTACACAAGAAAAAGACTTTTGGAGTGAAGAAACGAATTCTAGTGTCATTTTCATCCAGCGAGACTGAAGAGGAGCCACCTATCATGAAAACTGATGAGAGTGATGCAAACGAAGATGAGCAATGCATTTATTGTAAAAACCCTTATTCTAATGATATTTTGGGTGAAAGGCGGGTGAGGTGGATAAAATGCCAAAGATGGGGTCATGAACAATGCGCTGGAGTGGACGACTTCACTCAAGATTTTATTTGTGACTTTTGTTTGACTGGTAAAAAATAATTTTAATCGATTACAGAATTTTCTTACCACAGTTAATAAGAGTACAAATTTTGTTTATTTGTTGATTGTTAATTATAAAACATGTTACTACTTGTACTATTAACTATTCATAATATTTTTTTGTTAATTAAATTACTTAAATACTCAACAATATTTGAGGATTAGTTCGTCACAACCTGCCCCACCCTTGTCACAACTGATCCCTCGGGTGGGGCAGGTTGTGACAATTCCCGTATTTTGAAAAACCGTATTTTGTTGCGTTGTCTTTTTGTTGACATGATCAATAATGCTAATTTTTTATAGGTGAAGAATTGTTTGTTTCAACTAAAATGTAATATTTTTGATATAATTAACGATTTTTCCACAACACCTTTTTTCATAAATTAGTCACAACACGCCCCACCCTCCCCTACTATAATATAATATTTATTTTTGTACTTAAATTTTTATCTTAATTTTGTATGTGTATTTTCTTTTCTTTTCTCTTAGATTTATTCCTATGATTTACTTTAAATTTTTATCTTGATTTTTTATGTATATTTTTTCTTTTTATTTTCTTTTAGATTTAGATTCCTCAATTGTCATTTTTATCCATTAAATAAATACCATATGAGAATAACTGCCACAGAACAGGTTTTTACCTAGTGTGGCAGTTATTAGTATCTTGTATCAACTAATCTAATGTAAATAAACAATAAATAAATAAGTAAAATAAAAATACATATTTACATATTATTAAAATTTATTTATGTCATAAAATTTGCACAAATGCTTTATCTCTATCTATCGTCTAATCTTATTATCTACCTTAATCCTAGAGACCTCGTCGCGTAATACCGGGGTACTTCCGGCCAGAAAGCTAGCGGGACGAACTTTCTCGGCGCCGCGTTGCTGTCATCTTGCGTCTCCGTCGTCTGCGTTCGGAGGCTTGGATCGCTCCCAAAGCCATCTCTCGTCCTTGTCGGCGATGGACCTTCGCGGTCCTGTTGGCGCCAGGGGCCGGCATCCATTGCCTGGCGGCTGACTGCTTCCGGTCCAACCGAATCTCGATCTCTCTATCTGGTTTCATTTCACCGTTCCGGCTTCGCGATTGTTGAAGCCGGTATGTCACTCCCTCTAAACTTCAGTTCGTCCGTCAGCTGTCCGATAGCTGATAGCAGCTATCTATTGCACTTCGGCACTGATCACTCTGATAACTCCGATGACTGATCACTACTCACACTCCGCCGATCGATATTTTTTTCGGATTTATTGATATTTTTTTCCGATATATTGATATTTTTTTTCCGAAATATCGATATTTTTTTCCGATATATCGATTTTTTTTTTCGGCGACCTTTTTTTTTTTTTGGTCGCCAAAAGCTTATTCCCCTTACATTTTTGAAAAAATAATATCGATATATATTTTTTCGCAATGTATATCGATTATTTACGATACTTTTTAAAAATATCGATATTTTTTTTTCATTTACCCATCCCTAGAACGTCCGCATAACGAAGTATAGTCCGTCTAACTTATCTGAAGAATGGCCAAATTCGGAACTAACGACGCCATATTGGATTATCTACAGCTGACAGACCTTTCACAGACTTTGTTTACAGAGGGGTTCACGACTGTTTCGATAGTTTTTAAAGAAAAATTTAGATTGTCACCATGCCAAAAACCATTAAAAGCAGTGTTCGGGAAATAATCTTGAAAATGCACACGTTTTTTGAAGAGGAACAACGTCTAAAAGCCCCAATTATACCGTTTGATTTTGTTCATAGACTTATTGCCGCCACTTCAGGTTAGTGCTGCCATGCAGTTATAATGATTTTCCCATACTTAGTTTTTTATTTTACTATTATACAATTTCTTCAGGTATTTCTGAATCGGCAATTTACAAAATAGTTAAAGAAGGTAAAGTGGCCGTGGAAATGGGCATTAAAATATCTACACCCGGAAAAAAAGAACAAGGATAAGTGGAAAAATTGATTTAGAAGCCGTAAGATGAGAAAAGTTTTAGAACATATTTTATTCGATAATTTTTTACATAGAATTTTTATTATTTATACTTTTTATTACATAATTCATTAACGAGTTCATTTGTATAAACATCTTTTTTCAAAAATAAACTTTTTTATTTATGCACATTAAAGACTGGTTGCATCAACTTACTTTATAGCAATAGTTCATTTAAAGCATAGATTTTTACGAGAGCGAGTTGTTTGATCGGTGGAAAATGCAAAATATCTATGCTTTGAACGAAAGATTACTATAAACCAAGTTGAAACAACGGCCCTAAACCGATTGATATCCTTACGTGTTACTGAGTTAAACATGGTGGTCATGATCATTAGGTATGAGACACCGAATAAAACCGGCGCCACACTGCGCGGATCTTCCGCCGCGTCTCTTCTGTCGTGGAACATCGCTACATTTCTTTCCATACAATATGCGCTTATTAAACACACTACGCGGATGATCGGTCGATCTATTTGCTTTGCCGATTTGGCGCAACGGAAAAGACGCGGCGGAAGATCTGCGTAATGTGGCGCCGGCCTAAAAGAATTATTATTGTTTGGTTTTTTTCCTACCTATTGTTTGGTTACGGACTATATAGTCCGTCCAACTTATCTGGAGAATAAAGGAGGGCGTCCCAATCGTTGTGGTACTGCCGATAGTCTAAAAATTATCTCATTTGTAGGGAATTTTTTGCAAATTCGTTTTTTCTTAAATTAGTTATTAAGCAGTATACGACACGATAAAAAACAAAAAATGTAAACTAACGTACAAATAAATTTATCAAAATATACATTCGTAAAATACACAACGTCACAAAATGGCGTTTTTTCAAAATCAAAGAAAAATACAACCTAATGATCATGACCACCATGTTTAACTCAGTAACACGTAAGGATATCAATCGGTTTAGGGCATATTCGTTCAAAGCATAGATATTTTGCATTTTCCACCGATCAAACGACTCGCTCTCGAAAAAATCTATGCTTTAAATGAACTATTGCTATAAAGTAAGTTGATGCAACCAGTCTTTAATGTGCATAAATAAAAAAGTTTATTTTTGAAAAAAGATGTTTCTACAAATGAACTCGTTAATTAATTATGTAATAAAAAATATAAATAATAAAAATTCTATGTAAAAAATTATCGAATAAAATATGTTCTAAAACTTTTCTCATCTTACGGCTTCTAAATCAATTTTTCCACTTATCCTTGTTCTTTTTTTTCCGGGTGTAGATATTTTAATGCCTATTTCCACGGCCACTTTACCTTCTTTAACTATTTTGTAAATTGCCGATTCAGAAATACCTGAAGAAATTGTATAATAGTAAAATAAAAAACTAAGTATGGGAAAATCATTATAACTGCATGGCAGCACTAACCTGAAGTGGCGGCAATAAGTCTATGAACAAAATCAAACGGTATAATTGGGGCTTTTAGACGTTGTTCCTCTTCAAAAAACGTGTGCATTTTCAACATTATTTCCCGAACACTGCTTTTAATGGTTTTTGGCATGGTGACAATCTAAATTTTTCTTTAAAAACTATCGAAACAGTCGTGAACCCCTCTGTAAACAAAGTCTGTGAAAGGTCTGTCAGCTGTAGATAATCCAATATGGCGTCGTTAGTTCCGAATTTGGCCATTCTTCAGATAAGTTAAGGCGGCCATACACACTCCGGTGCATCGTAGAGGTACACCGCATATCGCAGATCGGTCCGTACCGCAACGTGTATGGGCTTACCCGTAGATCCCATACACGTTGCGGTACACCGCATGAGTCTTACTACGATTTTCGAGTGTACTATAGTAATGGGTCCGCTCTGTACTCACTACTACAATGTAGTACTACATTGAAGTGCACACTTCGCACATTTTGAAGTGTAGTGCACACTACAAACTACAAACACCAAAGTTATTGAAAGTATAAACTTCAAATAGTACTCTTCATTTCAAAGCGAACACTACAAAGTACATACACTTCAAAGTTATCGAAAGTATGAGAAACATACTTTAAATAGTGCATTTTTTACGTGAAAATTTTGGAAAGTTGATGTAGATATATGAAGAAATCTATGGAAACTGTAACAACCCTCCCCCCCCATGGTTTGAAAAATTTTGGGACCCATGAAGAAATTTTTGGGAAGTTGATGTAGCTAAACGAAGAAGAAATCTCTGGAAACTGTAACAACCCCCCCCCCCCCCATGGTTTGAAAATTTTTTGGAATCAAATGAAGAAATCTGGCTAGCGACCTTTTCTTTTTTTGTTAGGTCGCCAAATGTTACTGTGGAGAAAATATCGTCAATTTATCTTAAATATTTTTCTCGTTGACATTTTTTTTTTTTTAGCTCGCCAAATTTTTATTTGGGAAAAAAATATTAACTCACTAGTACTACATTACTTCATTTCATTACACTTCACTTCATTAATACTACAATTACTTCATTTCATTACTTCACTTCATTAATACTACATTACTTCATTACATTACTTTACTTCATTAATACTACAATTACTTCATTTCGTTACTTCACTTCATTAATACTACAATTACTTCATTACATTACTTCACTTCATTAATACTACAATTACTTCATTACTTCACTTCATTTCGTAGTACTACAATTACTTCACTTCAAGTATTTTTTACTACAATTGTAGTGTACACTTTGTAGTCTTCAAACTGGTGAACGTGTGTGTGTTGTAGTCTTCATTTTGAAATGTAGTTTTTCCCTTCGCTAGTGTACTATTCGCATGTTTGAAAAGCATATTTTTATACGGTTATAGGATACTATTTTTTAAAGCTCTTTTGTGCGTTTATTTTTATTTCCTGCTTAAGCAATGTTTTATATGATATTGCACGCGTTAAAGATTTTATATAAATATATTATATGTATATATTCATATACACGTTATAAAATTATACTTTAGAAGGATCAGCTTTTTCAACTACGGTTTTTGCATGACATTGCATAATATGTCAAATATTTTATTCAAAATGGCAGACGGCATTCAATTGTGTTCGCGTGTCACATCTGTCAGCTGTCATCTGTTGCGGTGTCGCACCCAGCACTCGCGGCATGACGCCGGAACGGCCGGAAACAAACTGAAGCCATGTATTCACTAGGGGACAAATCGCGAAACATTCCGAGCGGCATGTCGCATCAACATCTACGCTCATGTTTCGGGGACAATGACGCGGTCATTTGACGTCTACACACCGGGATTCACATATCACTTGTTGCGGAAATGTCGCCCGATGAGGTTATGATGACAGCTGCGTATCTATTTATTTTAACGAGTTATCGAAACGTAAGAGGAGAAAAAGGTGGTGGGTGTGAAATTATTTACTGCAAAGAGAAAGAAGGATGGGTATTCTATGCGATCTTCGAATGTCTGACGGATCTTTTGCCAATTTCTCTCAAATAACAACAACTGTTTTTGACAATTATTACAAATAATCGGGCCTTCCATAGCCAAGCAAGACAATATTAAGGAACGCTGTTGGCCCTCACATCATTTTATTTTTCACTCACTTACCACGTGGTACTGACGCAAAGCATGATGTCGCCGTAAGCTCGCTCGGGTACCGTGCGAGTAGGGTAACGTAGCAACGTTGCCGCGACACGTAGAAATGCTCCGCTATGTTGTGCGCGACGTCGCGGAACAGTGCGCGACGTTGCAACGTCACGTAGACTCTATGCCACGCGTGATGTTGAGGGGCAATTTGTTCCATAGTGAATACATAGCTTGAAACTAAACTAGGAATGGGTAAAAAATATCAATATATCGATATTGTTTGAAAAATATCGATATATTCATATTCAATATCAACGTTCCCTGTAAGGTGTGCGCGTGTGCGCGCGTTCACCTAGCAAAATGTCTCCACACACATGTTTTACACTCCGCACAGTCAATATTATAAAATAAAGTTTCCTTTGCCAGATTTTAGTTTTGCTCGAATGCATGAAACAATACATGCACAATTCTTTCGCACGCTTTCGGAGAAATGAGTCGAATAATACAATTTTACCTATTAATTATATAAAATTCATCCCCTTAAAATGTCGAAAAGGAGTGGATGTGGCGACCGTTAAGAAGAAATCCTGCGATAAATTTAAACTGGAATGGCTCTCTGAAATCGTCGAAAGAAAAATGCCATCTTCAATGCATTTACAAAAAGTAACAATTGGTGAAATATTTGTTTATTCGAAGACATATGATCGTGTCAAATGCATCATATATGTTCCGAAGCAAATATGAAAAGTAGGTACAATAGAAATGCGAAGATTTTCTAGTAAGTAAGTAACATTTTTTAAACTAAGAAATATGTATTTATTTGGAATACCGTATTGAGGCTTGTAATACGGGCTTGCCAGGCAACTTTCCTCCGCTTTCTTCTTACCGGACAAAGCTAGGGAAATTATATAAAATCACAGTAATTAATAAATACCCTATGGGGGGGGGGTGAAAATTTATCGCACCGCCACTGCACAGATGCGTCGAAGATCCGCACACACAATAGAAAAATTAGAGGGAACGTTGTTCAATATATATATATATACTCAATATAATATATATAGTCAATATATTTTTTCGCGATATATGAAATATCGTTTTTTTTTTTCTTGGATAATCGATATTTTTTTCTTGACGACCCTTTTTTTTGGTCATCGATATATTTTTTTCGATATATCGATAGTTTTTTCCCAATATATCGATATATTTTTCCCGATATATCGATGTATTTTCTTCGATATTTTTTTTTGGCGACCTTTTTTTGGTTACCTTTTTTTTGCACATCGATATTTTTCTCGGTTAATCGATAAAATAATATAAAATAATAGCTTTAAATGTTGTTTCTCTTTTCAGGTGTGTACTTTTATTATTTTTAAATTTTAATATGAAATATTATGTTCTTTTGCTAATAAAATATATACACTTTTCAGAGCAACGCAAAAAAGCTTTTATTTTTAAAAAAACTAAAATATTTGGGAAACGGAAACGAAATATATATATATATCGACATTTTCTTTCATTTACCCATCCCTACCTTTTGTCCGTCGCGGTCGCAGAGACAAAAAGAATCGAATTTCAATTCTTCTGCGGTCACCCGTACAGGTCTGGAAACCTCCACCCGCGAACACCACACACGCTGCGGTACGTCTCTAGAGGTCGCCCGTACACAGGGCCGGCCCGTTCATATAGGCAAACTAGGCGATGGTCTAGGGCGCTCGTATTTGGGGGCCGGCACCGGCCTAGCGAACGAATAGTCAGCGTCAAGATCATGTAAATCGGTCGAATGGTTTGAACGCGCGGCCGCCGCCCGAACGGAAGCACAGTGGGTCGAAACCGTAATTTGAGGGACTTAGGGACCAACTTTCTTTTTTTACTTTTTTCTTTATGCCGATGGATAGAGCTCATTAACCTTATCAATAGTTGTCCTATGAAACTTTTTCCTAAACTTTATAGTTTGAGCAAAAAAGTTTTGTATTTTTTGTATGGAGCGGATCAAATAAAATTAAATTTCTGCTAAGTGGTGACTAACCCCGTTTTGAAACCTTTTTTTTCTCAGACCTTGTCTAGTCTACCATCGTTTGATGCTATGAGCGTGTACATAAACTTGCTACTCTACCAGATAAATGGATCGAAAAAATAAAAAACGTATATATTTATAATATTATTTTTTATTTTTGTAATTTCTTTTATGTCAAACCAAATATGAAATAGTGAGTAAAAGTACATAATAACTCAAATAATCAACAAAAAACGAACATAATTATACTAAAAACTAAATGAAAACTTAACAATACAACAGCAAACATATTTTTTTACAAATTTTAGATAGTAGTTTTACGATATATGTACAGGCTGTACCAGAGCTAGCAGCAAAAACTTGGCAGGTAGATTCCTGACTATGTTATGAGTCTAAAATGTTCAAGCAACCATGACCTAATATCAATAGTTATGGAGATTTTTATATTCGTAACTTCATTTAAGTCAAACTAAATATGAAATAGTAAGTAAAAGTATTATAGTATTAATATTATTATTATACATTCTAAAATCAAACTCACCGCTCGACGCTCTTCACCCTACCCGGCGCGGCGAATACGAACGCGAACAAACAAATAAATAATCGATCGATAATAATGATAAATATTATTAATTAATTATGCATACCTAATTAGCGGTCACCCGGTCACCCGGTCGCGGGTCGCGGGTCGCGGATCGCCCGGAAGTCCGCACGTGTCGGTGGGTAGGTACATGTCGCGACAAGTTTGCACCCGCGCAGATGGCCGGCCGCTCTCATTGTCACGTTAAATTATTTTACAATTGCGGGGACATTTTATATTTTACATTTTTACTGACACGTTTATTGCACATTTTAACGCACACTTTTTTGCCGCTTTCTCTTCATCTATAATAATAAATAGAAACAAAATCTTTTGAAAATAATTCGGTCAGTTTTTTTTCTTTAAATATATCGCTTGTGTCTATTACCATCACGTTTTAAATTCCAATGAAAAAAAAACCTAAATATATTTAAAAAATTTCACTTATTATTATAAGTTCATAAAACCTTACGAAGAAAAGGAAGAAGAATTGATTTCGAAAAGATTGATGTATTCAAAAATGTGTAGAATACTTAATTACCTACTATCATCATTTTAAATATCTTTAATATTCGAAAAATTCATTGAGATATTATTTAAAAGGAGTGCCGATCACCTCTCTTATTCATATAATATATATACAT
>JADDOH010011749.1:0-10205 GCA_016648135.1 Agrypnia vestita
GTGTGCAATATTTCGTTTATTTAATGATGCCAGATTTTTTGCGAATACTTCATTCCTCCAAAACTCGCTGAATTAATTTTCTATACCATATCTCTACGTTTATACGTTTCTTTATTCTTTACGCTACCGACAGCTCTGTATTCTTCCCTAAGAGAGCGTCTACAAGTCACGTGGCCTGATCAAGAGGAGAGAGTACGGTAGAATGCTAAGCTGGGTTGCGTGAGGAGAGGGGGAGGGTCAGAGTCAAGCTACGTAATTCTTTCATTTATTTTATTTGGCAAAGTGCAGAATATGCGATCGGTTAAACTGCGCAGATTGGTTTGTACATAATCAATCATTTCAAAATAGTTTTAGTAAGAGAAAGCAGCACAAAATGTCTTCTGGAATTTAAAAGCAAAAACTACGTTCTACTCAAGGGATTGAGGGTGGCAAAGCAAAAGCCACGTGAGGGTTATATGGGGGGGGAGTTCAAAGGAGTTCAAAATGGAACCACGTGGTTTGTAGAAGTTCCCTAATTTGATAATTCTACATTCAATTGTGCATGGACTATCTATAAATGTGTCCATAATGATCGACTACAATAAAAGAAAATTACACCAATATTGATATTTCAGAATATTTTTAGTATGTTTAAATTTTTCAAGAACACTATAATAATGTTGGTTACTTTCGTCCCATCACAAGGTTGTGTCGCACATATAATTTGTATTGTGCTGACCCTAACATTGATGCTGATATTCTAGCAGATACCTTATCATCGTTCAAAAATTTATGTATCAAAACATCTTTTTTCTAAAATATGACCTGAACCTACAGATCCATTAAATCAATTATTTATTTACATATTCTGATATGATCACACTACATCCAAATACTTAATATATATTACACATAAATGTACATGTAAAATAAACATAAATGTAAAAATACAAGTCGCTAAAGCGTGATCGAAGACACTTGTAATTGGGATAATGGGCATAGTCTTCATTTATAATGTTTTATTATTAGAGTATCATGTACCCGTTATCCTGTTAGTGTTTCTAATAAATATAAAAAAAATATAGATAGATATATAATTCCTCTTTGATCGGCATTTGTTCCGCAGGCCGTCTAAGGTATCCCGAGTACGGGTCACTACATTTCCAAAGTATTTAATTAAACTTTCGCAGTTTCAGCCTATCCATTATGAAAATAAAACTTAAGTAAATAAGTTTGCGCAAAAACTCTCATCAAATTAACAAATTCAGATCCACTTTCTAGGAACACCTGGTCTCGATCAATATTTTTTAAGGCAGTACGCTCTAACAACCTAATAATATTCCATCGCCAGTGTAAGATTGTAGAGACTACATACTATATTTATTTTATTTTTGTCAAAACATACCTACACAGAAAAAGTTAAAAATAAATTTTGTTTGGAAAAAAAACTTTTTTTACTAAAAATCATAAAAAAAAATATTTCGCTTTTAAATTATTCCATTAAACTTTATATGTGATGTTTTCAAATGATATTTGTAATAAGAAAATGAAATATGATATATTTTCTGTTGTATTTTCATCGTGGGCCGACAGTTGGACTTTTCTGCCCTGGACCGCTGTTCCGATGAAACTATCCATGATTCAAAGCCTTTTTAAAGATACAAAAACCTAAAAATTCTTAAGGGTTAACAGAAAATATGGAATTGAGGCTCTAGATGGAAAATGACCATAAATTTGTAGAATTGAGTACTTCCTATAATGATTCAATCTTTGCATTTGTATTTCCTATTACCTGCGATTCTTCTATAGCCTTTAGCTACACTTTATAACACCAAAAATTAATGAAGTACATATTTTGGGATTGAAGATTAAACAAATTTTTTTTTTTAATCGATAATCAATAATTCTTTTTAGGGTTGATTGGAAAATAAATCTTTTATTTTTTTAAATCCGAGTATCATCTTCTTCAAAAATTTCACGAGGATACAGAAGGTTCTTGTTAAAGTTTTTTGGAATTTTCAGCCATGCATGTTCATCCTTTCTGGCTGACGTTTCAATCCCATTGCAGGGTCCTTCAGCCCTAATGATGGACCCTACAATTGGATCCGAAACGTCAGTTATAAGGGTTGTATGCAGAAAAGAATAGATGGACCCATCACACCCAGGGCTTTTCGGGAGGAATAGTTGTATAGATACACCAGAATATCTCAGAAAACTCGTTATAATTATTATTATATAAAAAAATTAGTATCTTGAGAAGTACTGAATGATCGACAATTTTTTAGACTTAAATGTGATAAAAATAAAAATATGAGATATCATTAAAAAACCTGATACTTTAACTTATATACTTTGTTCATCTTTATGAGTGTAGGTAAAAAATATATAAAGCAGACTTGAAGTAGATGGGAAAAACTTTTACCTTGATAAATGACACAAGTAGATAGATGTAAATAAATAAGAATTGTATATATTCAAATTTTACAGATTCATTTATCGTGAAGAAGTTGTTTGCCTGTAGTTAAATTAATATTTCCAATTAAAAATACGGGGATGAAAACATTTCACAAATTTCTCGAGAAATTGAGAAACGAAATGAAACTTGAAAAATGATCCGCTATATTATCCGAGTTTGTCGTGCCTAATTCTCTAAAATAGTACATGTACCGCGCAAACACCCATCTGTTACAGATTTATCTCCGTGACTTGGATTTAACAAGCTACATATATAAGGATTCGCAACAATGGAAGAGTTATAGGAAGTACGTCGTGTACAGTGTGTTCAGGGCAAGGTCGGAAACAAGTCAGCTGTGTGTACCTACCTTATGAACTTAAGCGTGATAATCAAATTAACTGCGTAACGAATATATTATTAATTTACATGACAGTTCCTTTGTGGGCTGTGCAACATGATTTAAATTTATTTATTTACTGAAATTAATGGACATAGTCCAATAAAATATAATACGTAACATGAGCAACATAAAATACATCAGAATAAAAATTATAGCAATTTAAAACAAAAGGAAGGGAAAATGAAAAGTACTAACAAGATAGATACAAGATCTGGACTATCTAATCAGAGATTGTTTGAATCTGGACAGACTTACACCGAAGACGTCCAGATTCTGTCTTGAGTTTATAAGACGACATAACCGTGACATGGGAGCATGGATTCCATAATTAGTTCTATGATGGCTAAGGAACAACACTTCATTATTTCTGAGTCTACGGGAAGGGATATTGAATTTTATTTGGCCAAGTAATGAAGGCACATAAATTATTACAATATGCTAAAAATTTTAATAAGCACACGTCGCAATATGTATTTGTCACTTGTTAGCGCCATTAAATTAATTTGTAAACTAGAAAAAGTCAGTAAAAGAAAGTGACCGCATAATTTTTCTCGCTGTGAACTACCGCAAATCTGAAATAAAGATTTAATTATTGACGCGAGTATTTTGCCTTAAAATTAACGGGAAACACCTCGCCGCTAGAAGTTTGGAATATATAGAAGAGGCAAGAGGAGAACCAAAGAATCGAAGGAAGAAAGGTGAGTGCTTTCCTTGTTCCCAATTACCCATCACAATATCTCCCAACCATCACTACTTTGGGGAAGGTTTTGCGCGGGTTGAACACGATAGAGCATTCGAATTTTTAAGGCATAGAGGGTCTTTTATTCCCTCTCAGAGAGGAGCTCAAGATGCACAAATTATAGTAAATGAGTAGCTTGTTAAAGTAGTGGTTATGACTTTTGCTTAATGATGCAGTAATCGATGATCCGAGCCCCATTCCAGGACATTAGCAAGTTAGTCCTTTTTTCAAGCAAAAACGTTAAGATTAATTTATTGAGGCGATACAAATTCCGTGATCGCATCTCTATTTAAAAAAAAATACAAGAAATGAAATACATAAAACAAGAAGACGTCGCGAAAAATGTTTGCGTTAGCAAAGGCAATGGTACAGATCATTCGAGACGGGAGCGTAGCGTGGACTGGAAAACTTTTTCCAGCCACTTCTACGATTTTGACATATCTGGACCTCTGCGACGACTCCACGGGATGTTCTATTCACCGTCTCTAGAAACGACTCACTAATTTCCACGGCATTGATTGTACAATTACCATCTGGGAAGGTAAGCCATAATCAGATCTGTTGAGTGGGTGCTACCGGTGTTGCCCCATTGCTACAGTTTTAAGTAGTACAATCTCTTGGTTATCGGGTTAAAAATAGTACATACAGTTTTGTCCCGAATTATTCACTTTGAAGGGAAAAATATAGAAATATTTTATTCCTTGATTCCTCACTGAGAAGGCATATCATTTGGAAGACAGACAGTTGCTGGATAAACACCATCATCTAGTGATACCTGATGGGAATCATTAGGCTGACAGACCCTTCTTAAAATCGCTGGACTAACAAAATCTTCTGTCATTGATTCGGTACATAATTTTAGCTCATCTGTTGCCAGGTGGCGATGGCAATTAGTAAAAATAGAGGCAGATATGTGTCACACTAGCACTGGGTTTTTTATTCATTCGATGTGCTCATGACTTAAAATTATCGTCATTTATTCTGCTTCTTCAACGCAAACTGCTTATCTCCGCTATGCGTGATCGTGAGCCTTGTTTACTATGATGAATGTAGCAAAACTCCTGTTATTCCCCGGACTTGGTTTGTCAGGCTCGGTCATGGTATGGTATAATAATACTCATTTGTCTAATTGGGTACCTATTTGTTTTTAATAATTGGTTATTTTAAACCGAGGTAGACCAATTCCTTTTTTTAAAGATCTTTTTTTTTTCAATATTTAAAAATATTTTTTACAGAAACAGTAGCTATGGCCATTTATTATTTAAATATAAATTAATTTAATAATTAATTGTATGTTTTTTTCTTCGCACTTTATCTTTCTTTTTTTAAAATACCCTACGTATTTTAATAATTTTTTACGATAATCCTTATTTCTTTACATATTATATTGTATGTACCTCCTTGTGTTAACTTATGTTTTTATACTATATCCCTTTATATTATTTGAATCGCTTGTATTTGAATTGAATGTATGTATACATTTATATAATGTGTGCGATTGCACTTTTCTCCTCACAAAGTGGAATAAAGACATAAATACATAAATATATCCCCATACAACTCAATACAGCCGTTTGCAGGAGGCAATCATAAAACATCGCTTTTTACTAATAAAAATGAGATTCACAGAACCATAACAATAATTAATAATATATTGGATTGGTTAAGCTTCATTATCCAGCAATTAAGGATTAATTATTTTTATGCGAGAATTACTCGACGATAAAATCGGGTCTAAAATTAAATTTATTTATTTAATTTGAAACAAGTTTTGTACGTAGAAGGTATACTGCTGATTTTGATAGGAAAGAAAAGGCTAGAAAAAATACATATATGAAGAAGATTTCCTGGAATGGTGTGAAATTGATGTTTAAACAATGACTTCTTTTGGATGCGGCAAAAACACAAAATTATCATATTTAAAAATAACTCAATAATAAATATAAAGATCTCAATACCAAACTACGTTATATTATTGAAAAAATTTTGTATTGATATTGTAGAGATTAATCATGATGATTATTAATTAGGGTGAAAAACGAACTATTACGAAAGTTTATGCGGAGATTGTAATGGTAAATACATCGGTCAAACTTTTAGAAACCACAACATAATGGTTGTTGTCTAACTAGTGATAACTTTTCTGATTTCGCGAACCACATGACAGATAAAACGATAAACTTTTCTATCCAGTCACGCGTAAAGGTAATAAAATGAATATTTTTAAAAGTTCAGAAATTTAAAGAAATTTTAACAACACATTCACACTTTTTCTCTTCTCTAAAAAGTTCTATTATAACCACCTTCACACCAGTAACATCAGCTGATTTTTTTTAGTTATCAATTGATTAGTATTTGTATTTCCATCTAATCAATTTAAAAAATTATATTTGAGAGTAGTCATTTTAATACGTCACCTATCTATG
Organism: Agrypnia vestita; assembly: GCA_016648135.1. Classification (NCBI taxonomy): domain Eukaryota; kingdom Metazoa; phylum Arthropoda; class Insecta; order Trichoptera; family Phryganeidae; genus Agrypnia; species Agrypnia vestita. The sequence continues at coordinate 6,000 of JADDOH010011749.1, forward strand.
AAAAATTCTATTACTACCGAAACTCAAGCAGAAAAATATTAAACAATTATAAAAAAATTCATCTAGAAGATACATTATTTTCAATCAGTTTGATGAACAAAAAGATGTGTTATTCACACTACACATAGCATGGCGCCTCTTCCAAAGCTCTAGATATCTGTCAGAGAAGTAGCTTGAACAGCCTCTTCTTCAGCAAAAATAGTTGTTGATCTAGCCAACCGCCACCAGTAAACCGCTTTCAGCGAACAGACATTTTCTGAGGGAGGCCCAAAAGCATAAAATCCTTTACTCCTTAGTATAAAAAAGTACTCAAAATAAACATTTTCACAAAATCATCTATAATATATAATATATTTAATAATTTGTGTAATAATTTTGTTGTCTGTCTGTCTATCCATAGCTTCGTGTAACGTCCGTAATTTCCTTCGAATTCACGGTTAAAAAAACAAATTAAATAGCCAGATGTGGGGCTTGAACCCCGGGCCAGTAAACCCGAACCGGCCACTTAACATATGCTGTTGCCGCCGCCTCTCCATGGACCGTCGAAAATATACTATATAATATATACAAGGGTTTAGCAAAGACGCAAACTATTTCATATTCCGTGACTTTTCACGGGTGTACGACTGGTAAGCATATATATTTTTAAATTTCTTCAAAAACTGTAAAATACACATACATTTATTTTTGTTAGTGTCTATTAAATACTTTCATTATTTTTATTCTGATGAAGGAAACATTGGTCCTGAAATATATTGATTTGTTGGTAAATAGTGGTTTATAGAAAGTTATTTGTTGTTATTAGTATTTTTTTAATGTTAGTGTATGATCCTTGACACCTTATAAAGCGCCCTTGAAGTAAAGTTTTTACGAAAATGGCGCTTAGTAAATCATAGATTTTTATTATAATATTACCTTTTTATGGCGATAGAAGTAAAGTAATACCTATATATCTTGGATGCCTTAGTATGTTCTTGGACTGTTAGGCGAAGAATACCACCATTCTTAAGGATAATGCCATCCACAATACAATAGAGAAATGATTATTTAAAAATCTTCTAATCAAAGAACATTTGGATGTTTTAGTAATAGACCGAGATCAGCTGGAAATATTTTGATACCTAAATGTAATACTAGCACAGCCCAACACCATTTCTCTTATCAAGGAGTATCATTCTTTAATGCTCTTCCCAATGAAATGAAGACGGAAAAAAATTATAGAAAATTCAACACTAAATTGAAAAATCTTCTACAAAAAACCATCACAATAACGCAATGAAAAAATCTTATCAAAAACAATCTATATATACTTTTAAATGTTATTACAATACCTTCTTAATTATTAATTTTTATAACTTAATTTATTGTATCCTTGTGTATACCTTATTTACTTATTCTAATGTCTCACATTTTTGTATTCTTGTATTGTTTATATCTTACTTACTTATTTTAATGTCTTAATTTTTATAACTTAATCTAATGTTTCTTTTTCTATATCTTACTTATTTAATCTAATGTCTTACACTAACGATTTCATTAATAATAGATATATACATGTATGACAATGCCCCCACTTTTAAACACGAGAATAAATTCTCATTTAAAAGTGAGTAAGCGTGTAATATAAATGTGTATTAATTAAATTATATTGAATACTCTTAAGTTTATACATTTACCAAATAAATTTTAATAAAAAAAAAGACTAAAAAAACTATTAATTTAATTTGTGTCTTATTATTTTACATGTTGAACAAATTCCGTTTAAATTAAGATAACAAATAATTCTCAGATAGGAAATTAGAGATTTTATTTATTTCTTATTGCGGCACGTTTATTTCAAAGAGGTCAACGAATCAAACAATTTTGAACAATGCATAGCAAAATAAAACCTCCCTCTGAACACCAAACGCAAGCTTTACTTCGTCAAGAAAATGCACGTTCACACAGAATTCCGATAGTTGCAATCTCGGCTGGCGGTCGGGAAAAAATGTCACACCCTTCGGATCATCAAAAGGGTGAAACCAATTTTTTTCGCGCTTCGTAAGCTCGAGACGGGGACGTCATTTGGAAGTGCCTTTTGGGAAATGTCAAGAACTGCCAGCTCGTGTTAACACAAATGATGGTGGCGCATCGATCGAGGCTGCGTTGTGTGAATAAATTAGATTCTGGCCACTGCAGGCAAAGCAGCATCCGACCATTGTCCCTCAGATGCAATAATCGTATTGGATAATTTCATATTCATGCGGAATATTCCATACAATATCATCAATATAGTAAATACACGATCTCTCCCGAACTTCTAAACTTAGTTTGCATATTACATTGTCAAGTCTCGCAAGAGATGTCGCTCAAGTTGAGAATTAAGCTATACTTTCGAAACTTAGTAATTAAATATAAAATTATAATTAAACTCATGTTGGGATAACATTTTTTGTGTTTTTCACGCAATTTAATGTTCATATATAATTATTGTCGACAATAAGTGAGAAAATTGTGCGTAACAATTGAATTCTCGTATGTGTGATATTTTTTACTTACGTACCTGTATAAATACAGTATCATACGCACATTAATTAACGCGGCCTTCGTAGCCCAGTGGGTATGACACTGGCTTCTCATCCCGAGGGTTTCGGGTTCGATTCCCGGTGAGGTCACAATTAATCTATGTGATTTACTCAAGCCTAGGTGTTTTGTGATATGTTTCGCTTCTGTAACTGTACCTCCTGCTGATTACCATTATTTCTTCAGTAACAATCACAGTAATCATTATATTAGGTCCTTTCATATGAAATTGGCGTTTTGCCGTACTGGCAAATTTGATCTCAAATATCTTCTCTCTGGTTAGGAATTCCAAATCCAAATTTATACAGCTATTTACTCATGTATTTGTGTTTTGAAAATTATAATTCATTTGTTTTTTTCTCAATTGTTTTTTTCTTTGCGTCACTCAGTTTACAAAATGAAAAACTTGAAATACCGCGTTATTTACGAGTACGAGTTTCACCGTGGCACCAGTGCTGCAGAAACGGCTCGAAGGATTAATGATGTGTATGGCGACGGTGCCGCAAAAGAAAACACAGTGCGTTTTTGGTTCCAACGTTTTCGTTCTGGAAATTTCGACCTGCAGAACAAGCCCCGTGGACGGCCGGAGACCAAAGTTGATAATGAAGAATTGAAGGCTATTGTGGAAGCGGATCCATCTCAAACCACATCCGAGTTAGCTGCAGGCTGCGGTGTTAGTGATAAAACTGTTTTAATCCACTTGAAGCAAATTGGTAAGGTGAAAAAGCTTGAAAGGTGGGTACCTCACGAATTGAGTGAAGCAAATCAACAAACGCGCGTTGACTGCTGCGTTGCATTACTCAACCGGCACAATAATGAAGGAATTTTAAATCGAATCATTACCTGTGATGAAAAGTGGATCCTGTACGATAATCGGAAGCGCTCATCGCAATGGCTGAACCCTGCCGAACAAGCCAAACCATGCCCCAAGCGAAAATTGACTCCAAAAAAGTTACTTGTGAGCGTTTGGTGGACTAGTGCTGGTGTCGTTCATTACAGCTTTCTTAAATCTGGCCAGACGATTACGGCAGATGTCTACTGTCAGCAACTGCAAACCATGATGGAAAAGCTAGCTGCTAAACAACCGAGGCTGGTTAATCGCTCTGGCCACTGCTGCTTCATGATAACGCTAGACCACACACTGCACAATAGACGGCTACCAAATTAGAGGAGCTTCAATTGGAATGTCTAAGACATCCACCGTACTCTCCGGACCTTGCCCCAACAGATTACCATTTTTTTCGAAATTTGGATAACTTCTTGCAAGGGAAAAAATTCAACTCCGATGGGGCAGTCCAAACCGCCTTCAAAGAGTTTATTGATTCCCTTCCGAATGGTTTTTTTAGTAAAGGGATGGATGAACTACCTATGAGATGGCAAAAGTGCATAGATAGCATGGTATCCTATTTTGATTAAATAAATTATATTTAATAAAAAAAATCGGTTTTATGTTCCCCCCCATACTAACGCCAATTTCATATGTAAGGACCTAATATATTAGAAGTTGGCAAATGAGGCATGATTCGTTTCATTTTTCTATTGGGCCTTGCAGAAAGGAATAGTCTGCGTATATTCAATCTAGCATAACTCTAATTATGGTCTTAGTTAGTTTGTCCACGATTTAAATTTTCATTTCTATATAGT